>WBMV01003392.1:77500-157500 GCA_013396655.1 Campylorhamphus procurvoides | reverse complement strand
GTCATGCCCCACACTGACAGTGCTCTCCCAAACACCCCACTGCCTCTCCCCACAGCACCAGGTGTCCCTCCCCACTCACCCCAAGACCAGGTTTGGCTGGGACTGCCTTGTGCTCCACCCAAGTAGCACAGACCCTTCCAGCTGCACAACCTTTAGCAGCTCCTTGCTAGGAATCACTTTCTAATGAGCACAACAAAGAGATAACAATTAATGAGCAAGCAAAGCATTTATTTCTGAGCCCTAATTAACATTATCCCAAGCATTCTCTCAATGCTCTTTTGATGTCATAAACCATGCTGGAACTATAAATGAGCTGTTCTCCCATTAACACTGCCATGCCCCCATCCCCTCCCTCTGTTACCCAGACATTAACCAAACCACTACATCCACAGGAAGTTAAAGGCCTCATCTTTACTCACAAGAAAACAAGATAAACAATCTGCAGGTGGATTTTTCTGTGATGTCCCAGCATGGTAAGAGATGAAAATACGGATACCACAGAACTTGCAGAGGGCATGTGGTGTAGATACACTCCTGAGCTCCTGCACAAGCACTGCGGTCACCCAGTCTCTAACTTGCATGCAGATGTGGGTCTCCCTCATCTGGTGTTTATTTAAACCATATTTACAAATGCAGAAATAATTCTAGCGTCTTCCCAAGACAATGCCTGAGTTAAAGTGCCCCCACTTTTGTGGGTCTGCAGTGGTGAAACTGCACATCCCTCTTGGAATATGATATGCAGATGTACAATTTCCTACCTTACATAACTCGGTTCCAGAGCTGTTCTGCACAACTTGCCTTTGCCCTGCAAAAAACAAAGCTGCAGGTACCTGCCAGGCTGTTACACAGGGATCGTGTCACTGCCAAGACCGATTGTGTTCACACACAGCATCTCCCCAGTATTTATCTGTTTTATGTGGCTTATCAGGTGCAAGTGAAACCTCTGTTCCTGACGGGGTAATGCAGGCTTGAAGGCAAGAGAAGCCCTCTGGCTTATACCACATCCTTTACTAATCCACCGAGACACAGCACATCAATAACAATGCTGGGAAGGAGCAGAGCTGCCTCCCAGCTCCTTGCCTTGCACACACGCTCGAGCTGCTGAGCTTCAGGTGCTCCCAGAACAGGAATTGGTGGATGAAACTCGAGTTTGGGTGGGAAGAGGGACATTCCCTATGCCATGAGGGTCTGTGCTTGACAGAAGAAAGCCAATGGGGAGGGAAACAACCCACTTGGACTCCCATCTTCTTTTACAACCCAACCTCTAACTGTGCTTTTATGTGAGAGCTGCTGCTTTGGCTGTTCCCCCAGTGCACCTTGGCTGGAGCTGTGCTGCAGCAGCAAAGAGCCTCTTCTTCATTATTTGTCTTAAGACTGGCATTTTATCAGCATTTTAACTTGCCTTTTCCTGTGAGGGAGATGTAGGACAAGCCATACCTTGTGCTGTGTGACCCAGCCTCAGTAGCTGCTCTAGGGTGCCAGCCAGCCACATGGCTGGGGGACAGCCAAAGACCCCTGGCCCTTGCTGATACCCCCCAGCCACTGTCCACAGCCCTCTCTTCCCACGCTGAACTCCTGGGGAGCCCTGCAAGCTGCTGGCAGCCCTAAAACCTTCCTACCTGCAGCACAGAGGACTCCAGCACTTGGGCATTTAGGAAAATATGTTAATTTTGCCAGGGCTGAGCAGGGAGCAGAAAATCAGTGACAGTTGGCTGTTCAAGGGGAGCACAAGAGAGGAGCTGCCCTGTGTCCCTGGACACCTGGGAAGGAGGGGACACCCAAGAGCTCCCTAGGCAAAAATGACACCCTGCCTAAACCATTTGTCATTAGCTTCCATTTAAGAGAAGAAGGAAGCTGTGCAAACCATTAGGAAGATAATTGGTGTCTCCTCTGTATTTCAATAAAAGCAAGGGACAAAATACCATGTATGTGAAATAAGTACTTTAGGATAACAGCACCCGTCACCTTGACAACTTGGTCAGAGGTCTCGGTGTGGCAGTGCCTGCTCAGTGAGGTGTGAGGAATAGAGGACGCTGGGGACAGGGGGAAGATACTTGTCTGACCAGCGGAGATGTGAGGACCACAACAGGCTGTTAGCTGCAGGATTTCTAAACAGCAAGCAGCTTTCACAGGAAAACATTACAAAAACAACCCCTGCAGAGCCTGGGGAGCAGCAGTGGGAGCAGTCCTGGCTGTGCTCCCGGTGCCAGTGCTGGCTTGGCTGTGACACTCGATCGCAGGAGAGCCCAGAGCCTCTGCCAGCACAGGACTGAGGGGGTGCCAGCAGCTGAGATGGGGGTTCAGCTCATCCTGGAGCAGTGGATCCCCCTCTGCTCCCACTGCAATGACTGCAGAGAGTGCATGAAGTGCCCCTTTCCCTCCCTGCCCCACCAGGACTGGGAGCAGCCAGGACCAGGGGGTGCTGGGTCAGGTGAGCACCTTGAAGGGACACGGCTCCACCAAGCACTCCCAAACACACCAACACGTAAAACAACATAATATTGCAAACAAAAGCTGACAAGGTAACATACTAATATGAACAGACACAAAATCAATAGGAATTTCTATTTAGGTAGGAAATCAATAGGAATTTCAAGGTAGGAAAAAAGGAAATTACTTACCTTTAATTTGAACTCTCTTCAAGTCTGGTTCTCCATAGACAGACAGTGGGGACTGGCAGGGCTGGGGCAGCAGGAGTCCCATGGGGATGATGGAGGGGCAGCTCCCTGGCTGCACTGAGGCCTCCTGTCACCCCACCAAGGTCCCTGCACTGCCCCACAAGAGCAGAGGTGAGCCCATGGGCCAAAGCCACCCATCAGTCCTTGGCATTGCTGCCTGGAGCAGGACAGGGCTCTGCTGAGCACGGAGGGAAGCGAGTGCTGCACAGACCCCTCAGGCACTGCAAGGAGAGCACCCCCAGTGAGGGAGGACAGGTGCCTGAGCAGGTGCAGGGGCACCTCAGAGCTTCAATTTCTAGCACCTTCATCCAGCAACAATGACATTTCCAGAGCAGTGTTTGCAGAAGAGGCCATTCTTGAGAAGCAAAAGTCAGTGCAAGGTGCCTGAGATGCAACAGCTCAGCCCTTACCCTGCAGGACAATCATGCAAATGGACTCACTGGTCCATGAAAGCCCTTCTGAGTCCAGCATGCCTTGGCTGAGGTTCCCATCTTTGGCTCCATGATGCTCTTAGAAAGATGAGGACCTCAGTTTGAGGTCTTTTGAAACAAAAGATGTTATGAAAGTGACAGACTACCTTTTTTTTAAAAGCAGTGCTAGTTGCACCTCAAACTCTGCCCCTTCATTTACTTAAAATTAAAAGACTTCTGGAATTAAGTATTAGTATTCCAGTGAGGAATACTACCACCCCACCACAGCCAGAGCAGAATAAGAGCAAAGTCCATCTGGCCCTGGATATTAATCCTGGGTTGTGTCCCCACTTTTGTGCCATCATGGGCTGCCTGAAATGCACATTAACCACACAGCATTGTGTGTCTAACAGCATTGATTGAATAATCAACAAGGGGAGATATTTTCAAGAGAATATGAACAAAAAAGGAAAAATAGTAATGCACAAAGGATTTTCTTGGCAGTTCTCTTGGCCCTTTTGCCAGAAGTCCACGTGATGCTCTGTCCCACCGTGGAGGTGTTGCAGACCTCCTGAGAGGATGGTATCTGGCAAAGGAAAGAAGCAGTGGTCGAGTGCAGGTTTGCAGCACAGCCTGGCAGTGTCTCAGCTTGGACCTTTGTGAAAACCAGCAACAAATCAGCTCCACTTGCTGAGGCCACTAAAATGAGGTGAGTGCCGAGCTTGCAACAGCACAACAAAAATCCAAAGGATTTTATCATCTTTGTAGCAGAAGGGACATATGGTAAATAAAATTTAATGCTGCCAAATGGGGAGAGATGCAAAATGGCCTAAGAATCATAAAGCAAAGAGCAGCATGAATGGAGGTGAACTGGTGCAAGAGGGAGGATACTGAAGATAAGGAGAAAACTGAAATCATTACAAAGGCATTGAATGCATCCATGGATATTTACCCTGATTGCAAAACAGTCCCATCCCTGACAGAGCCACCTGGGCCAGTGCCACGAACATACTGGCTCCTGCAGGCACTGATAGTCCCTGTCCCTTTGTCTCTCTCCCTTGTTTGGTTCTTTGAGCTCTGTTCCCTCCTAACACCCCTCCCTGGGGACTGGAATTGCTGATCTGACATGTCATCTCCTCCCTTAAGGCAGGTCCCCTCTGTGAAGGTCAGGACTTTCCCCAGATTTCCTGGGTTTGGTCTGGACTTTGCATTCCTCTCTTCTGACTCCTCAATGCGACCCTGTCCTTAACCCTTGGCCACTTCCTGAGCCCAAACTGTGCTCAGTTCAGAGGCAGGCACAAGGTTTATGGCTTTCCTTCACCTTTAATGAATAACACCTTTTTTTTCCTACCATGAAAACTACAGCCACCTTCACATTTCCCTGCAACACCATGCTTGTGCCTAATTAAGCTCTATTAATACTAATGAACAGACTCACCATAGCCCATCGCTTTAGTTCTTAATCTAATGCCATGTTGTGACACTTGTTCAATGATGATTTCAGACCATGAATCAAATCATTGTAGTTCAGCCCATATGCACAGCTCCCTTCTCACGTGGGAGCAGAGAGAAATCTAGGGCAGGGAATAGCAAAACTGGTTAAGGAGCTGCTAATTAAATAAAAAGTCAGACACAAGGCTGGGTAGTCCCAGTAAAGGGCAGCTGCTCTGGGAAGGGGCAGAGGTCCTGGGCACGGTGCTCCAACCCAAGCAGATTCTGACTCCAAAGCTCATGTGCAGAAGGCAAAAAAGCACAGAAAAGGAGCAAAGAGAGACACTGTAAGGGTAGGCATCACTAATGGGGAAGCCCCAACAGTCCCTTCCTTCTTTTTCCTGCCACCACCACATCCCAGAGATGAACTGAACCCATTTATCTGGGAGGAAAGGCACTGGGTAGCAGCTCCAGGGCTGAATAGTTCGTGTAAGATTTGCAAATTCTGAAAATAACAACTCCCCTTTAATCCCAAAAATTTCATGGGAACAAAAACGCTTGTTATTCCTTATGTAGTTTCTATTACTTGTCACTTAGTTTTGCAGAGTGCTCCAGAATTTAATTCTCCCCATACCTGCATTCCCAAACTTTTTGCATTCCTCAAGTACTGGTTTCCCATTGCAATGGGCCACAAAGCCCCATGTCTGTGCTGGGTGCTGGACAGGGCCCTTCATTCTGTGCTCTCTTTGATGCTGCTGAATTATTCACGTGGGAGACTCCACTGAATACAAAGGTTCAAATAAGAAACATTAAAGTTAGAAACTCCCAGGTTTTCAGATGTGAAAAAAAAATATTTCAGCTAGGTTGATTTATGTTTAAAATACCAAAATATACTGCTGCACTGATCGCTTTGAATTGTGCTGTCATGTTGGGTGGCAGAAAGAGATGAGATTTTTCAATATGTTAAAGTGTAAATGTTGTTAAAAACACAGTATTAGGAGATTAAGATTCTGACCCTTTACGTTCCAATGATCGTAAAAATCAGCCTTGCAGCCCATTACAGAACAGCTTGCAGAGGCATCACACTGAATCACTCCACCACCAGGATGCTATAACCCTGCTCCAGCTTATTCAGAGGCATCTGCTGATGTGGCATCTACATCAAACTGTGAATGCAAATGCAAGTTGGAGGGCTTGGATGTGTTTTAATAAACCCTGCCAGGTTCTCCCTCCTGATCTCAGAGCTCTGGGGGAAACAGTGGCTCCTGCAGCTGTGGGACGTGGCAGACTCTGTGGCCATGCAGTGACACCCTGTCACAGCTCCAGCCACACCATCCACCACAGCTCTTCCTCTTTTCATTCATCCTAAATTCCCCTCACTGTGTACTGGCTGCAGAGAGCAGGCCAAATCTGGATAACTCTGTGGAGAAAGCCTCATTGATTACAGTTAATTAGGCCCCACTTTTAGAAGACCATAAGACACATAGCTGCTCTGCTGTGCACATGGAGCTGTGTCCCCTGCCTCATCAGCGTGGGGACTGCTGGGTCCCTCGGGCACTGAGGCCAGGAAACCATCATTTCCATCTAAATATTTAGATCCTCAATCTGCCAGATGGGGAAGAGATGCCTGCCCAAGACCTTCCCTAGACCTGGGACCCATCTGTTCCCCTCAGTCAAGGGCTGGTCCCCAGTGTCACCACTGTGCTCCTGTCCCACCAGGAGACCCAGGGACAGGCAGTGCCACCGGCTGAGGGTTCAGCCTCTGATCCTTCCAGCAACGCCAGTTATTTCATGTCATGAGAAGGGTCCAAGCACTGGAACTTTTCAGAGAGATTTAATGTTTTATGACAGACCAAAATTGTGTGATGAAAAAGCCCAATTTTTTGTGTGGGAGGATACTTAGAAATAAAACATGCACTGGTGCCTGGGAGGCTGAGGGAGATGAGGACTGGAGCTTTCTCACAGCTCAACAATCCTCCCAGCCACCCTCCTCCAGCAGGACAGCAATTCTCACCCATCCCACCATCCAGCAGGACACAGCCCTGGCAGTGGCACCACAGGGACACAGGATGGTAGGACAGCTCACCCTGTGCCCTCCTTATGGGCAGCCAGCATTTGGCACAGAAACATGCAGATTCTGGCTTTTATTTGAGGCAGGTTTGAAAGAGCAGTGAAGGTTATTGAAAACATAACCAAAGCTCCTCCTTATTTCATTAAATACAAATGTGAGTGGGGTCATCAGTTTTTATAGGGGCTCGTAAAGCATCCCTCTTGTTCAAATAGGCTATCAAATCACCCAGGGCTCCTCTCTGTGAGGAGCGCAATAAACCCAGAGTTTCTTCTTTAAGAAACTCATCTCAACATCATAATAAAATAACCTTAAATAATACAGTATGGAACAGGTTTTCAATAACATAATTATAGGCTTCCATTTTTTTCCTGGCAGGTCATTTCTTGGTATCTATTTTGGATGCCATATTGCAGAGGAAGGGGGTAGGGATGGAAGCATGGGTGGATTTTGAAGCGTGTCCTCAGGTCACAGCAGATCACCTTGCCTTTCCTTTGTGCAATGGAATCCCGTGAGGCTCTGGGGAAGCTGGGCAGAGATGCAGCCTGTGAAGATGGGACAGCAGAAATGAAGGTCAGCTCAGGTCATGCTGCCAAGCAGCAGATCCTGTGACAAACCCTCCTCTGAGCAAGCTGGCCAGCATAGGCATGGGCAAGGCTTTAGCTGAATTTCTGTCTGTGGAGGATAGAGAAGAAACATGCATTGATGGGCCAAACATGGGTGGGGCAGCAGGGGTTGGTATTATTCAAAGCATTTACAATCATCTGGCAAAAAATCCCCCGTACTTTTCCTTGCTTTCTTCATCATAGCACTCATTCAGAAACTGTTTTAGATTAAGAAGCTGCATGGAATTAAAATCTCTGTAAAATCAAAGGAGCTGTATTTGTTACCCCAAGGTTCAGTCTAGCTCTTGAACAAGGAGGAGAAACAGTCACAAGGAGCATTTAACCCTTTTCATATTCCCTACCACCCATCCATGGGATGAACTGAGCAGGAGAGCATCCATCAGGAGAGCTGATGTCCCCTGGAACTCCCCAGAGTCTCTTAGCCAAGCACTTGAAGCCAAATGCCATGCAAGATTTCCTCAGAGATAAGGAGGGACCATCTTCTCTCGGTGCCACCAGCCCCATGGTGCTTCTGCTTCTGCATGGCCAAAGGTGTATGGTACATCTTGCAGCTGCAGGGTTAATAGTCTGCCTTGATGATCTTAAAGGTCATTTCCAACCAAAATGATTCTATGACTCTGTGATTCTCCCTTTGTCCTCTCTTCCAGGCGATGCAAAGCTTGGGGACCACCCAGAGGGCACAGCATCCCCCTTCCTCCACCTTGGTACAACGCAGTTCCTGCAGAATCATGCACATTTTGCAGACAGATTAAAACCTTTAATGGTGTATCAGTTTTCCTTTCTTTGTGCAATTGGTGGCTGACCTGCCTGTGCCATGGTGTGTCATCAGTGCCCAGGAAATGGATTGCTGGGCAGGACTGGGTGGGCTGGCCAAGGGCACTGCAAATGGTGTTTATGTTCCAGACCTGTCATGTTTTTAACCCTCTGCTTGTTTACCTAAGCTCTATCTCCCCTTTATTTGAGCAGCAGTCTGGTTTTTACTGCGTGGGTGTCCACAGGATGCCACTGATTCCACTTGGGCATTCTCACTTCAATTCAAGGGAAGGTGTATTATTTTTTACATGCTTACATTTGAAGCTTTATTGACAAATAATAATTAGCAGATGTTTGCAATATGCTCTGAGTGACTTCAGGGCAAAAACCTCAAACCAGGGTGATGTAAGTGCAGAACCATCTCCTGTGCACAAGTGACGTGCCCAAGCATATACATCCTATCTCACACACTCGTGTAAAAAATCAATTCACGTACATCATTTGCACATGTTTGCAGATAATACAAACTTGCTTATAGAAAAAAAGGAAAGAAAGAAAAGCCTCAAGTGGCAGAGCAGTTAAGGAACTCCTAGGTGTTTTTAATAACATTGATCAGCCCAAATGAAAAAAGCTAGAGCAGTGGGAGACAGGAGCAGGCAGCAGATGCTGACATTCTATCACAGCAGACACATATTGACTAGCGGTCTGAACAAGTCACTCACTCATCAGCGGCCGGCCTGATTGAGTTGCCTGCAGCCAGTAAATGAGCCTTCCATCCACTGTGGGTCGAAATGAACTGCAATCTTTTCAGACCTCGTTGTTGGCCAAATGAGAGATTTAAAACCCCGGAGGACTCCAAATGAATTTACCAAGGAGCCACAGTGACTAACAAAGCTCCAATACATCAGCGCTGGGGCACTGGGTATTGCACTCACTGCTGGGTGATCAGCGCTGGGTATTGCGTGGTGATCAGCTGTGCTGAGCAATGCAGAGGTAACCAGATTAACCAATGTGAGGTGTGTAAACCTTTTATGGGTTCTTTAAGGATTTAAAGATTTTTATGAGAAAACACTACAAGTTTCCCCGGGGAAATTTGCTGTTATTGATTTAATGTTTGCTTGCATGCTGCCTGTCAATTTTCCAAGAGCTTCAGCAACAAAATTCGTATTTGATATTTGACAGATCCCTTCCTAGTTTGCATGAGTACAGCAGCAGAGTGCTTTCAAAAGGAGCTCCTTTTGAAAATGAAAAAGAGGGGAGGGTGCCTCCTGCATACACCCTTTCAACCAAGACCTGACCTCAGGCTAAAATGAATTTCAGGACCAACTAGAAGCTAAAGATAGATCAGACTGGCTGGATTTGTCATTTCAAAGGGAAAGTTCCAACTTTTTTTGGGTACTGGTTGATGAAACATCCTTCATCTGTGCACATGCATGTGCATGTGAAGACACTGAATGTGGTCATGATGGAAGAGGGATTTCATTGACTCTTCCTCCTGACTTAGATTAGGAAGCTCAGGTTTCTCAGGTCTGTTTGGGTGTGCTGAAAGTGTGTTTGATATCCTGAGACCAGGGATGTGAGGGGAGAACACAACACTGCTGGGCTCAGCCAAACTCGTTAGAGAACCTCCAGAAAGTCAAATGTTGAGCTCACGTGAATCCAGTGCAAGATCATGATGGGTAGGAACCAAGAAAGGAGCCTTCCCTCCATGTTCCTTGCAGGTACAAGGAGGGGTTTCTTGAGATTTCTCCAGTTTGAAGGACCCAGTGTGCCTGGGAGGAAGACAGAGCCCTCCTCTTCCACAGCATCTGCCCTCGGACTATTCCAATGTTAACATTTCCATGATAACAAATTGTTCTCTAGCTGAAGAGACAAATGCAATACTCCTTTCCTCTCACAGTGAATTCCTCCCCCTGTTCAGGTGCTGCCCTGCTGCAGAGCAGAGCACTGTGTGCAATGATTCAGGCCAGACTTCACTCCCTGCTCTCCTCAGGTCCTCTCTCCCAGTCTGTGCACCCCCAGCACCACATGGTTCTTTTTGTGGGTTACTTCATTCCAGCTGAATGTGGTAAAATGATTTGTGTTCTCCATTTTTTTGCTGTAGTGTCCTGGAGGAATATGCTCCAGAATGCCTTCAGCAAGAGCCTCAAATCTGGAAGAGTCGTTTCCCCCTCTGCCTCTCACAGCACAGGAGCAATGCAGTGGCTGCTGGCTGGAAAATTAGCCCAGGGAACTCTCTCCTCTGTCTGTCTCTCACCTCATTAGACTAATGAGGAAATATAATTGTAAGTCTCAGGCTTTCTCCCCAGCTGGTGGGGGACAGTGCTTCACAAGGGTGGGGAGGCAAAGCTGCACCCCAGTGGTTTGCACTGCCCCTCAGCTGAGCTGCCCACAGGGTGCCAACAATGAGCAAAGTGCAGGTGGGTCCCCCTGTGCCACCCCAGGGCTGCCCCTCCTGCCTGGGGCAGCTGTCCTTGTGCCACCTCACGTCCTTCAGCTGAGCTCTGCCAAGGCAGGGGCAGATGGTGCTGGGCACCACGGGGCTGGGCTGACCCTGCACAGCCCCCCAGCAGGCAGAGCCCACCACATGGCCACATGCCCATGTACAAAGCCCTGGCAGCCTTCACCTCTGAGCAGGGACAGCATGGGGACAGCCACACTCTGCAGCCCTGGTGCCAGCCCTCTGGCCACCTGGGGCACAGCGTGCCTGGGTGGGGGGTTCCACCAGGGAGAACATGGAACACGATGCATTGCCCATCTCAGTCACGGCTGGGCAGGGACTTTTCCACAGGCAGAGGCTGCTGGTGCCACCGTGCTCTGTCAGGCACAGCCAGCGCAGGGAACCAGCTCTTCAAACCTTCAATCCCAGTCTGCAGCACAGTCCCAGCCTCCTCTGACTTTTATAACTCTATGTTATTTATCTTGGCTATCCCACTCTGGATTAATTTCCCTGCCTTCTTTACCAGCCCTGGGTCTTCTAAGTAGAAGTACCAAACTTTTGCTAGGAGATAAAGCTGCAGGTCTGAATGAAATGGGAAGTCTCTGCCAGTGAGTTCCAAAATAAAGAGGGATGTTATTCATGCCAGCTCCTGATGCACACACGTGTTGATGTGTATTTGGCAAGGCTAACAAAGGTTCATACACAGAGACTGTTTCTGGTGTAGGATGCAAAGTGCTGAGGCTGAGTCCAACCTTCTCAGCAATAACATGTCTGCCCTGGGTTTTAAGGCAGGAAGCAACGGCTCAGCTGAAATCACTTAAACAAAAAGATTGCAGTGAGGGGCATAATGCAAGAAAGTAATAAGGTTTAAAACAGGTCAGAGCCCTTTCCCTGCTCCACTGCTCCTGAGTGAGATGCATTATTTAATGGTCTTTGGTCACCGCTGATATACTGTTGATGAAATAGATGATTTTGTTCAAAAGAGCATTAGAGAAGAAATATACAATACTGCATTACACTCCAGCACAGTTCCCTCTCTGGTAAAAGCCGATAGATTGAAGGTTTTTCCTCTTGACGTGAAAGCAAAGCAGTTGAAATGAAAAGTCTTATGAAATGGCAAATACAAATTGCAATAATGCCACCATATTCAAAATTAAATTGTTGTAAATTTAGTTTCTGAGCATGGCAAAGTAATATAATATTCAGAACAGGCCTGGAGAGCAAAACCCTTTGGCAATAATGATGGTACCTCATAAGCTAAGCAAACCATCTTTTATAAAAATGTGGAGTCTGATGGGTCTCTCCATCAGCCACAGGAGCTGTTGTGTTGTGGTACCCTAGACACGAAGCATGTGGGCTGCAGTGCTGTGCTCAGCCTAAGGAGGTCTCCCCTGGAAGGAAAAGATGTTTTAACGGTCCAGATGTGTTGGATTAGAGATTCGATTGATGACAGTCTGCAGCCAGATCTCAGTGGGATCAAGACAGAAGAGCTGTCTTGCCCTTTGTGCTCAGCCTGGTTATTTCCAGGCACGGCTGCAAGAGTTTGGTGTGGTGCTGGTGGCAAAGCAGCACTGCTGGCACCTCTGGGCAAAGGGCACTGCTGGTGAGCCCCACGGGCAAGCAGGGCTGAACAGACACAGATCCCACCACTTGTCTGCTCCTCAGTTTGCTGTGCAAGGAGCTTCCCTGTTCCTGTAGCAAGTGGGTGAGTGTCTGCCTCTCCCACTCCTCCTGCCTCTCCAAGCCCTGCAAATAGCTTTTGGTATTGAATCTGCGGATTGCAACTGCTCCATGTTTGAATAGCCTGCTGACCTTTCCCAGTAATGCCTCTTTTATAACCTTCATCTTCTGTGGGGGTTCACGCCATCCCTGTACTTACAGACCAGGAATCCAAAGTGTAATGATAACATGGAGCCAGGCACTCCAGCCATGCAATTATTCTCCTGCATCCCTGTTTACGCTGTGACTTTCATCGCCCTTAAATGCTGCTATTTTCTTTTGCCAGGCCCTGGGAGAGACTTGAGTTTGCCCTCGACAGGTTCAAGTCTCTTCTGCCAACAGAAAGATATTTCGATGCATATAAATCATGCATCTCTGTGAGTGCAGGCTGGGCAGGCTCTTGGCTGGCTGGAGCTGCAGGGGGACAGGATGGGGTGCAGGGCATGCCAGTCCCTCCTTTGGCATGGGGCAAGCTTGTGGCTCTGCTGCACCAGCCAGCACTGGGGTCAGGGTCTGCAGGACACAGGATTCTGTGCCCTGGGGAGCAGCAGGCACTGCAGAACAGCGCCTGGAAACTCGCCTGGGAAATTCTGAAGTGACTTCGTGGGCAGAAGGAGCACCCTGAAACAGGACTGACCCTGGCTCGTCCTCTCTGTCGCTGCATCCCCAAAGGAGGCTCAGGGGGAACAGGACCAGCACACACAGCCCTGTGCCAGTGGTGTTGGGGCTGGCAGTGGCAGGCCTTGGATGGGTGGGTGCTCCCCACAATGGGCTCCTGGCTCCGCGGGCAGCTGTGCCAACCATCCATTACACAGTAATGGGGGGAATGCGGCAAAAACGGCACTGAGGGAAAGGAATACATCACTGGTAATTATCTCTAACCAGAAATCTCCTCCACTGCTCCAAGCCCCATCATTCCAGCCCTATTCTAATAAAATGACACCTTTTTAATTATGGTAAGGACAAATCTGAAATTCCGGTAAGTAATTAGCAGGCATAATTTGCCATCTCTGACACAATGTGACTTTATCACAGGCTACCTCAGTGCAAGGCAGGAGTGCAAAGCTGTATATCCTGTTTTAATTTTAGAGAAACCCAAACTGTCCATTTATTTTTACTACAATGTATTTCTCAAGTAGTTGAGTGGACAGCACTGAGAGTGCTCCGAGAGTGCAAATAAACAGCAGCAGCCTTGGAATGTTAAATTTAAGGGTTGTTTTCAAGAACAGGACACTTAATTTAACAATAAACTATGTTTTTATGTACCTCCATGATACCCACTGTTATCGAGAGCATAAGCTAGCCAGGCCCATTTTGAGGTGTGCAGGACCTACTGAGCCATTCAGCCTGGTTTATTTTCAGTGAAAAGGAAATGCCCATCAAACCGGAAAACACTTTCACATTGCAATCCAATTATTTATTTGCCCTTCCAAAGGCTGCTTCCAGTTTCACTGTGTTCCTCTGTTCTCCCCTGCTATTTGCATGTGTGCTCCAAAGGTGGTGCTTAGTTCTGCTAATGGGCAGAATGTTAAATCCTGCAAACCATGGCTAAGAAAGATTTTTCTTAAAGAATCACAACCTTTTCCAGAGTCAGTGCACAGTGTGGCAAGGCTCCTAGTTTCCCTGTGACTCCTGGGGCTAATATTCTTACAGCTAATATATTTTCAAGGAATGTGTACTCTGGGCTAAATCATGAATATTTTAAGTTTGAGCCCTGCTGTCCAGTTGGGATTAGTCAGATAAGCTGTGTGGGTTTGTTTCTCCTTGATGAGGGGCAAGTGCTCTGAACCTGAGTATTTCTCTGTGAACAAAGGCTCGGAGATCTGGTTTACCAGGACATGCAAAATAGACTCAGTTGTTGGGGCACCCTTCTGTGAATGGCCTGGCACAAATCCCTACCTTCCTTTGAGAGCTGCAGTAACTGGGACAGCAGCAACTGTTCAGGGCAACAGAAACAGAACCAGCACCTCTGCCCCAGTGAGTGGGAATGCTGGAGGTGACAATTAGGAGTGTAACTTAGGCACTGACATAGCTGGGAGGTGGGCAAGCCTGGCCAAGCTTCACACATGACCAAGCCTGGGGATAGAGCTGTTGTCAGGCACCTCAAAGTCAAATAACTACAAAAGAGTGCAGTGAGTGTGGCAGGAAGGGAGCTCTGAGATCAGCTGACGGCGAGCAGAAGGGTTCTGTGGTTAGAGAAGTGCCCTGCTGCCCACTGTGCAGGCACAGCCATGGCCAATGATGCTGTGCTGCTCTGCCACTGTTAGTATCCATCAAGAACCAGCAAAAAGAGCCACCTTCGTCTGGCAACATCTGTTTGCATTAGTTGTAAATCCAGGCTAAAATAACCCTCATAAATAATTAAGTAATGAGGGCACAGTCACATCAAGAGTGAATTGCCCTGCAATGTGACCCCAGAGGATGGGCTGCTCTGAGGGCAAGGGGACCCTGGCCAGGGGTTAGGGTGCACTGCCCCAGCAGCAGCACTGGGGGGGATTCCCAGGGGGTCCCAGGGAGAAAGAGCCCAGCTCCCCCCTGGGACTGCTGTGGGCTGTGCCCACACCAGGCTCTCCCCTGCCATCACAAGGACTTCAAACTCAGTGACTTAAACAGCCCTTCAAGACAGACTGGATATTTCTCATGGTCAGTGCTTCATTCAGCTAATGAGGACTTTAGCAGTATCCCCAAGACCCCCAAATCCCAGGCTGCTAACCTCTCAGGAGGAGGGAATGTCAGGAGCCTGTGCCAGTCCTGCCCATGACAAATGGTCCAGGCTGGGCTATGCCATGTTCCTGGTGTAGGCACCGTTGGGTTCCTGTGTCCTGGTGCCAGGGGGACCACAGAATCTGAACTTTTATTTTACGCTCTGCATCCCCCTGCACTGCTGCCCTCCACCCGCCTGCAGTCCCACCATGCACAGGGGGCTCCAGATTTGTCTTTTCTTGTCTGCATTAGTGAGAGGGAGATGCATTAATAAGGCAGGGAAGCAGGGTCGGTGGCAGCCCTCGCTCTGCTTGAGGAGAAGTGATTGCTGTGCAGAGGGCTGGGAGGCAGGAGGATATAACCCTAATGTCTGCACCTCAGGACATGCCATTAAAAAGGCATCTGCACTGACACAGATCTGTTGTTTATCAATATCCTGACAAGCATTTCCCCCGCAGCATGGGAACACCTACATGACACAGGAGATAACCGATGGAGTGATTCTTGCAGTGCCCAGCCCGTGCCAAGCTCTGCCAGTAGAGCTGCAGTGTCCCAGTACCTGCAGATGTGTGGGAGCAGGTGAGCTGGCAGCAAATGTAAAGTGAACAGGGTGGGAGTGATGTAAAAAGTGCCACTGTTAGATCTTGACTATTTGCAGTTCGGTGCTTCTTTTCAGAAATTTTCTGGCATTTTGTATCAAAGAGACTTTTACGTGCAAAAAGTGACCTGAATCAAAACTAAAAGGTGGTGAATGTATCAAACCAAACACTTTCAGACTGACAAAAGCATGATTTTCTGTCCAGTTTTGTCCTTCTTCTTCATCCTCATAATCAATTTTTTGTTTAATCCAAAGTGTTTCTTCACAGCTTTCCAGCTTTATCCAAACTGCATAATCACAGTCACCATCCCACTCCCTCCCATTCTCACACCGTAATTCCCACAATGCAGAAATGCTCAGGGTAAGAACGGCAGCCACTTCACAGAGCACAAACCCATTACCGCATCCCTTCCCAGTTCAGCTCCGACCTTCATCTCAGCACAGCACAAAAGCAGGCACAATCCTCAGCCTCACTTTGTGGGGTTGTTGCAGCCCCTCATTTCCCCTGCCCGTGCCCCCAGCTCATCATCTGTGCCTGCTGTGACCAGGGAGGGGTTGACGCCTTCTGTCCAGTGCACAAATGAATCAGCACTGCCTCAGAACTTCACATTACTTGTAGCTGTAGTTAATTAAATGTAAAATCATTGGAATAAAATTATCCTTTCATTAGAAATTAACTCAGTGCTTTAGACTTCAATAATTACTTTTTTCTCCCCAAACCACATACAAAACGGTCAGTTAAACAGTATGTTAAAAAAAAAGTTTAATGACCACAGAGCAATCAAGATTACTATTATTTAAGCACAAGCTATTAACATGTGCAATGAGGTATTAGTTAATAAATTATCTTTATATAAAATTAAATTGTAATTTTATCACAAATTTTACAGAGGTTATGGGTTTTAATGGCTGTATTTAGCTGTGGCACTGAGCACGCTGCTTTCCTTCATTACTTCATTAACACTTTGCATTTAGACTCTTTCTTCTTATTATTTAATTTAGTAACAGGCTTAATTGATTTATTTCTCGGCTCTGTTGGAGCCACTCGGTCTCTGTCACTGCTCAAGGGCCAGGTGCCACCCCAACTCGTGCCCTTACTTGGCTTTCCTGCAGAAGTTTCACACCTTCTGCCACTGCTGGGAAGTTTTGCAGGGCTGCCCCCACTTCCCAGTGTTCCTGGATCCACCGCATGGCCAGAACCACCACTGTGCTCCAGTGTGGCCGTGCTGGGAGCAGCACTGGGAGCAGCACTGGGAGCAGTGGTGGGAGCAGCACTGGGAGTGGCATTGGGACCAGCACTGGGACCAGCACTGGGAGCAGAACTGGGAGCAGAACTGGGAGCAGCACTGGGAGAGGCACTGGGAGCAGAACTGGGAGCAGAACTGGGAGCGGCACTGGGACCAGCACTGGGACCAGAACTGGGAGCGGCACTGGGAGCGGCACTGGGAGCGGCGTTGCCTGCAGCACACACCAGTTATAAACTTCCTCTGTGAGCTCCCTGCAGACAGATATCCTTGAGACTCACCTCCATCTCCTGCTCAGGTCACAGGGAGATTTAGAGATGGGGAGCTGTAGTTAAGGTCCAGATCTGCTATCTGAACTTGAGTGATGGAGGACACATTCCCGGGACATGTTTATTGTCACCCAGCGGCCCGCAATGCTGCTCTCAAAGAGCCACCTCCATTTCCCGTATAATTCATGGGCTGACTCCATGGTGGAGTGACTGATAAGGCCTTCATGCCGGGCTTGCTGGCCACATGTCTCAAGGAGACTCCAGAGGAGCTTCAGCACAATATAAATGTGGCTCCGTGTCAGCCTCAAACCCCTGGAAAATTCCCCGTCTCGAGAGTGCAGCATTTTAAGTAATAAAACCATAGAGAGATTACAACAAAATGTGACAGGAATTTATAGCCCTTTGCATGAACCTTTTACCTTAAGATGGAACAAAGTTGAGAGAAAAAAATTGCATGGTTCACTTAGGTAACCTTTCCAACCAGCTCTGCTCAGCTCCTGGCCCCACATTCCTCTTTGCTGATTTAATAGCAGAAAACCCCCAGCCCTACTGAAGGCAGGAGCTGGAGAACAGGCAGGCACGATGCTTTAACCCTCAGCACCTCCTCCCTGTCTGAGGCACCAGGACTGCAGAGCAAAAGGAGCCCCAGGCTGTGCTCAGGGCTGGTTTCAGCCCCTGCTCTCGCTGCTGCAGGATGGGACACCAAGGCAGGCTGGGACACTGGGACATGCCGGCTCACAGGGAGAGTTTTCTTTATCCTTTTATTATATTTGCCCTCAAGTGACACCAAAATTCCTGTAGCATCTATAATACCTAATAAAAAGAAGGGCTAAGCCCAGACTCCTGTGCATGCCCTAATGATACAGCTCTGCCTCCAACTGCTCTGTCCCCCCCATGCTGGGAGGTGTTTTTATTGCCCGTGAAAGGGTCATGCAGCACAGCTAAGCAGATTCCTGACTCTCCCTGATGCTGGATTTACTGCCACTTTCAGCAATAAACAGTGGAATTAATCCTGAGTTTACTAATCCAAAGAGTAAACAATATCCAGTGGAGACACTCAGGCAAGATAAATGCAAGGGAGTTAAAAGCAAACGGGGTGAAATCATTCTGCTCCCAGCTAAAGAGTCATTGGAGGAGCATGAAGCCTCCACATACAGTATTATCAAATTGTTAATAAACGTTTCTAAAGTCTGTACCTACTTTCTGTACATAAGTCAGCTGGAGAAATACAAGAACCCCCCAAACCAGGCTGGGGAAGCCTTCAGGGTGCAGCTGGGGAGGGTTGGGATGGGCACTTTGGTGACTCCTGTCCTGACATCCTGCTGATGGTCCCTGTGCTCCATCATTGCAGGCTCTGGGTCCCCAAACTGGGAGTGTTTTGTTGCCTCACGTATGTCTACACCCCATAATCAGGGCAATATCTGACTTCTTTTCAAACTTGAAAAGTGGCAGAAAATGGAAAAAGCCCTGTGAATGAAAACTTCTTCCTATAAAAAATATGTGAATTTGTCATCCTCAGACAAGAATAAGTTGGTTCAGTGAAGAAAAGAGTACAAATTATCAGCCCTTCAAATCTTTCCCATTTAACCACTTTATTGCAATACAACTGCCCATAACATTTGCTTTTAGAGCCCATGATGCTGAGTGTAGTTATTACATTGCATACATAAAAGATGTTTACAATTTTTTATATATATGTAAAATGTTGATCCCCTGGGCCACATCGATTTGTGCCGGCTTCACGGCTGGCTTGGTGCAGGAATTTCCCTAAGAGATGTGATTAGGCTGCAGGGAACTTTAATTCTTTTTTCCTTTTTTAAAATTCTCCTACTTACCCATTTAACAGGTCTGTCTCCCCATTTATGTCAAAAATTTGGGGCAGCACTGGGGTATTCTGAGCTCAGGAGTGCATGGCACACACAGGCTCTGACACTTTGCTTTCATGGCCACTCTGGCTGGAGATGGAGCTGGGTTGATTTATTAGTTCTTGGTTGCCTCAATAGTTGAAAGCAGAAGTGGGACAGATGCAGTAATTGGCAGCCTGTGGTGGTGGGGTGGGCAGGGTGGGCAGCAGGGCTCTGCAGGGCAGGGGGAAGGCAGGGCTGGGAGGGCACTGGAGCCGCTCCTTGGAATTGTCTCAACTTAAAATTCACTCAGAAGTTGCTCTGGCAACTGCCTCGACTTCTCCCTTTGCCTGGCCCAGGAACACACCATCCCCAGCTGGCACCCATGGCCCATCCCAGTAGGTGGCACTGTGCCTGGGGGCAGAGATGTCCCACCAGAGCCACCACTGCCAGCACCCTGCTGAAAGGTGCCTTGTCCCTGTGCTGAGAAGGGTCAAGCCTGCAGGGAGCTGTGTGAGAAGTTCCATTTTCATAAGGCAGAGACATAAGCAACTGAAAGAACAAATAATTTCCCAGTAATTCATTTTCTAATGAGCAGTGGGTTGCAATTAAGAAGGTATTCATTCTAAAGAACGGAACTGTTCTCCAACAGAGAAGAAAAAAGTGGTTCATAGTTTCAATCTTCAAACTTTGACAAGCTAATCTGTAGAGTGAAATAATAATGGAGGAATGTTAGAGATTTCTCATAAAAACTCATGGAAAAATGAATTCATTCCAAGGTAGTGGAAAGTACTAAAGTTTAAGTGGTGGCTCTGCAGAGGGGACTGGAGTCAATCGGTGTGGTGGGCAGGGAAGGCAAAGCTGCCCTGGTTCCAGCCTGGCACTGCTTGGCTCTACCCCAGGCATGGCAATCCGGCTGGGATGGCACTGAGTGTGCATATAGGAGAAGAGAAATGTACAGTTTATTCACACATCCACTGTGTCTCATCCCAGAGCTGATTGGAGAGGAAATAAAAGGTCGCATAGTGAGATATTCACTGCATTTAAGGAAAAACATGAATATGGCAGCAACACTTGCACTGTTTTCCCTTCCTGGAAGAAAAGCAAAGGGCTTTTATCTGTATATTATGCATTTTTAAAAGACTTTAAGTGTGTTCCAGGATATTAGATACTACTCAGCTTTGCACAGGTATCTGGCAAAATGGTTTAAACATTTATTAAATATAGAATGATAAAATACCTTGAAGATCACATCCAATCAACACAGTTTCTGCTGTGGAAAATCATGTCTCATTAATCTGTTAGAATACTTTGAACCTACCAATATATAAATGGATAAAAGAGAATATCTTGACATATTTTTAGACTTTCAAAAGGCTTTTAATGAGGTCTTCCCACAGGATTTCTTAGGAAACAAGATAAAAATGGGAGTAAGAGACACAGTAACATTATGAATCAATAAGATGGACTAAGAGGAAGGAAACAAAAGTGGGAGATAGTCTTTTATTAATCGATGTAAAGGGTCACTAGCAGTGTGCTACATGGTTACACACTCAATCTAATGGCATTAATATATAAACCACAACCTGACAATCAGAATCCATTCCTTGTTACCTGAGGGGATTGCTTTGGGGAAGGGAAGGCTGTGGCTCCAGGTATGCAAACCCAAACCCTAACTGCACAACAACAGCATGGGAAATTTATCCAGACATTTTAGGATTTATAAAGCTTAGTACTGCATGTTCAGCTTTCTAGGTAGCTTCTGCTATTGCCTTTCTTGAAATCCATTCCAATTAGACACCAATATTCAGGTTTCCAATCCAGGCAGTTGGATGCAGCGTGGAGAGGTGACATGGAGCTGTCCCTGCAGGTGCAGCCTTATCAACCTGGCTCACGTCCACAGACAGGTTATAGGAATCATACTTCTCATGAAGCTCAAGTTCCACAGTTCCACTACCTTCAAAGCAGATCTCAGCACCTAAAAAAAAAAATTAAAATAAAAAAGAAGAAGACAATCAATGCAAAGCCCTTCCCTCCTCCACTGCTCTCTCCTCACCCCCTGCTCCACCTGCCTCTCCCCCGATGCTGGGCTGGCTGTGGTTTGGGGGCTGCAGGGACAGGCAGGACCCTGGGACTGGCAGGAGCCCCCCTGGCAGGGCAGGGCAGGGCTGCACTCGGAGAGCTCGGGCAGCTTAATTGTCTTGTTAAATATAAATGGGCTGGTGATTTCTTGAAACTGGAAGGCTGTGGAAAGCCATTAGGAAGAGGATAATACCAGCGGTATTTAAAAATTAAAATTGGCTGTAGCCAATCCCAGCAGCAGCAGTTTTGTCCTTAGGAGCCTGACTTTGACAGTCGCTCACAGATGCCATAAACACAGGGCTGTGCTCGCAGCCAGGCAATAAAGTGACTGGTGCATTTCTTTTTGCTTTATACACCACTGTATTGATTTTGTAGTTTATTTTTTCTTGAAGGAGAAACTAAAGTATTGCAATTTCATTTAGGTACTGCATTATAATTTCCCTGATGATTTTGTCAAATGTTCCTTGAGGAGAACACCTTCTCCTGGTGAGCAGGATTCAAAGACACCAAGCCGACTAATCCATACCTAATTGGATGAAATCGTTATGCACTTTCCCTCCTTTTGGAGTTTTTTCAGAGTTCCTGGTTCCTTAGGGATCCTAAAAGCCACTGAAGAGGTTATTATAGTATGTCCTCAGGGATGTTTAATACCCTAGCCCTGTTCAGACATGCAAATAATCTAATTCAAAAGCCTCCTAATTAGCAAGCCAGCTACAGTTCTGGATAAGGGGAGAGAGAGAGGGAGAGAGAGAGAGATCTAAAAGGACGCTGCTTTTTCCTTTTATAGGCTGCTATTGTGCAAAAGGCAGCATAATGGATAAGAAGTAATTGTTCTGATTTTAATTGCGATCCACTATTTATAGTTTTGTTCTGTCATCTGAATAATGAGGGGATTTTGCTCCTGCAGTTCACACTAAACACGATGCAACCGGGTCTGCACAGGATGCAGCGTGAGCCTGGCGTCTCCTCTTGGAAGCACAGTCTTGCCTAGCAGAGATGGTCCAAGTAAAAGATGTTAAGCTTGCTAATGAATTAGCCATTTAATTGACATAATTAGGGATAATTATTTTCTTTTAATCTATTACCAATTTTAGGACAATTAAACTAAACAATGGCGAAGCTGATTGCAGAGGGTCCTGTGCAATCCAGGGAACTCTCTTGCCCTAAATGAAATGCTTTTAAATTTTATGGATGGACAGAGCTGAGGGTGGCTCCTGCTCACCTCCCTGGTCCTGATGAGAAGGCAGAACAGCCTGTGGTCCTCACCTCTGGCAATGATGTCCCTGGTCACGGCAAACAGCTTCTCCTCCAGGATGCACAGCATGGGGGGGTGGTCCCCACTGGAGCCAGCACACCTTACTGCTGCTGCTTGAACCTGCATCCAGGCTGGAGCTGCACTGCACTGTGCTGCCAGGTTCAGACAAAGATTAAATTTATAAAGACCTGCTCAGTCAGCTGGTGCAAGAGCACAGAGGTACCTAGATCAAACAAAATAGGAGAAAAGGAACAAAATACAGAGAAAACTGACTGCAGGGCTGAGGCCAAGGCTGGGTCTGTGCAAAGCAGGAGCACCACAACAGCTCCAGGTCCCAGGAGCTCCTGAGCAGCTGCAGCCCTGCCCTCAGAGGGAGCAGAAGCAGGACCCCCATCCCTGTGCCTTCTGCTGCTGCAGCAGGACAACAAGGGGCTTCAGGTGCAAGGTGTGCTTGAGGGATTGGAGGGGTGTGTTGTATGAAGAGAGTGCTGAGCCTGGAGCAGCAGGAGGCTGGCCCTGGTTTTACACTGCCCAGTGCCACCACTGGGTGCCCTGGCTGGTGCCCAGTGCCCTGGGCAGTGTGGGTGTCCACCGTGCTCCTCCTGGCCAGAGCTGCCCCACCCTGGGCTGGGGCCAGTGGGCTCTGCACAGGGTTCTGCAGGGCTGGGGAATTTCTGCTACCACACCAAAATATTTGTGTTATGTGGCAACAATTATTTCTTTCCTGTTGTTGGTTTGTTCTTCTAATAGGAAAAGACAACAAACAAAACCAAAGCAGGTGATTCCCCACTGCCCTCTCCTTCCTCTTCTCCACTACTTGCTGAAAATAATAACATTTGAATAACTCATGGCCAAATATTTGCAGGGATTTAACAACAAACTGTAGTAGGTAACTGACATTTAGGTCTGACTACAAAATCTGTCTATAAGGTGCCTGAAGTTCAGTAGTTTTCTTTTTCATCTAGCGCTTTCTTGGTGGCATTCTAAGGGAAGGGGCAGGGGGGAGAAATAACAAGCCTCCACACAAACCAAAACCAAAAAAAGTGTCTGATGAACCTCAAGCACCAGGTCTGGCTAAAGCCTTCCTCTACCTGCAGTTCTCAGGTGCAGCCAAAGGACCAAGAAGACATGGTGTGCCCCAGAGGGATGGGAGGCTGCAGGGAAGGTCCAGGGGAGGGCACTGACTGGCCTGGCTCCAGCACCAGCAGGGAAAATCAGGGGTTTCTGCTGGTGGGTCTCATATCCCATATGCTAAATGCTGCACTGTGGCTCACCTTGTACCACATGGCTAGGGCTGGCCCTCACATTCCCCTTCGCCCAAGACCCTTCCACTGGCAGCTCTCACCACATGGCACTGAGGGGCTGGGCAGCCACGGCACCCACCTTCCCACTGCCCTTTCTGGCTCACACCCCACGCTCCCTAAACTCCCCTGGCCTGTGTGCAGGTGGTGGCACAGAGAGGCAGGGGTTTGGGCTGAATGCAGGGTTTGCCAAGCCCATCTCCCCGAGTGATGCTCACTCTCCTGCACGTGGCACGGCTCGTCACTTCATTATCCTATTAGAGACCCACACAGCACCTGCTCAATTGGAGCCTCGTGTGCTAGCAATTAATATGTTATGCCCTGATTAATTAGCAGGGTTAATTATGATTGCTGTTGCTTAAACCTATGTAGAGAGAGATGGCATCATGTTGCTGTGACCTGAAGCGCTGAGGATGCACCCCTGGGAATTGGGTCCAGCAGGGTGAGGAGGAGCTGACCCAGCAGGACACACATTCTGGTTCCTGCCCCACTGTGAGCTGGACAGTCCAGTCCCTGCTGGCCCCATTAGCAACTCCTTTGAGGGTGGCACCTCCCAGCCCCTCAGGGACAGAACCAAACCCCAACAGCTGATCCTTCAGGCACTGAAGGAACTGTGGCCTCTTGTGGGTTTGTTCACATATTATCCAGTGTAACTTCAAAGTGACATATTTACAAATACCAGTGCAATCACCAGGCTGGTACCAACTCTCACCTCAACAGATGCTCTGGGCTTTCCCAGTGCTCAGGAGTGCCTGGCCAGTTTTCCCAGGTGGGCATCTGGGCCCACAGCCATGAGCTGCTCCAGCTCATACTGGAGAGCGCTGGGTGAGAACAGCACAGCCACAGGTCCAGGGGCTCCTTGGGAGGGATTCCTCAGCTCCACAGTCACAAAAGCTGGCTAAGAACCACAGGGCAGGCTCAAATCTGGCACACAGCTGAGTACCTCCCATTTCCTATTAAGGTTTTGATTTGTCTGTGCATGAAATAGTGAGGCTTGGGGTCTTTTTGGCAGTTGTGAGTGAGAGATGACCACCCTTCTCATTGACTTATCCCTTTGAAGCTATCATCACTCATTTCTCTTGGGAAGAGAATGTGAGGCACTGGTAAATAATATAGGGTTGTGTATTTCTTTATCTCCCATAGTGTGTTGTCTCCTACATGCTGTTCTGTTCTAACAACATCCATCAAGACAAATGCATACCTGAGAACAGCCTTCCTCAAACCTCAGAAATCTCTTTCTGAGGTCACCAACTATACAGAAAAGACAAAGAAGAAACAAGAAGGAAATTGTACAAACAATTAAACATTTTTTTCCCGGAGACAGAGAGGACTCCCCTTGTCTGCACAAGGCAAGCACCAAAATAAGAATGCCACATCTCAAACAGAAGGCAATCTATTATTCTCAGAGCAGTAACATGATACATTATCAGCCACCTTATCCTAGCAAAATGTATCATTACCTGCACTTTCTGCACTTTCCAGATCAATCCACTTTAAAAATGTAGTAATATAGAAGGGTATTAGGTACTAGAAAACTCATTATGAAAATGGCGCACTCAAATTCTTTAAAGGTGATATTTCATAAAATATACTATGCCTAGCTCTTGGCTCAATCATTCTTTTTAATAGCTCCATAGCAGCCAGAAAATAAAGTATTCATGAAGATTGAAGAAGATGATCCCATGAACTTCAATTTAATTGGTGCAAATTAAAACGATCCATCTTTTCACGCTGCCCGTCTATCTCCAATCATCAGTGCACTGCACGTCCAGCACCCTGATTACAATTATCTTTTAATAGGAAAACTTGTCACTTTTTGTGTGATTTACATAAGCTTGCACAAACTTACTGGTATCATTTAGGGTTGGAATGTATGATTTTTTTTTTTTCCATTCAAGTCCCCCGATACAGTTGGGGAAGGGGGGGCCCAGAGGTGAGGTGAGCTCCTGGCGGGGAGCTCATTTATTGCACTTAAAGCCTGGACTTATACAAGAAGAATGCCAGAATGAGGCCTTCAATACATCTTCATCCAGCAGACCTCCCCCCAAAGAAGTGCTAATGCAGCCAGATTTCATGGTGTCTTTGCAATGACCATTGCAATTACAATACAAAAACCTAGATGACATTTTGACTTTTAATTAGGAGGGAAATGATGCTGGTCCCTGCTGATGGCTCTCTCTCTCCCTCCGACTGCTCCTAGCACTCCCATCCTGAGAAGGTACCCTGCAGGGTTTAATAAGCCATCAAATCATAGTGGTGTGGGACATATTCTCAAGAGTTCAAATAAAATTACCATAAATGTATGTTTACTGTTCCTGGCCCAGTGTCTGAGATCTGGCATAGGGCCCTCCAACCAGGAGCAGCACAAAGCACCCACAGTATTAATTATTGTTACTACCATTATTACTATTTTCTTTGTGATGACCATAATCCAACAGCGAGGATGCTGTGGAATGATTCATTGCCTGAAGCCATGTTTCAATTTTTTTCCTTATCTTTGAAAGGCAACCCTCCTTATCACAGATGGATTCCATCCCTTAAGATGTTGGGAGATTTAGCTCTGTATTCTGAGGCTGGGTTTTCCTATGCATGGAAATAATGAGCATTGTTTAGCTGCTGTTCATATGTTCCCTGACAACGTCCACCTGTAAGGACAGGATGGGAACCTGCAGAGCAGCCTGTGCCCTCCCCATGATCCTGCTAAACCCACTTACACCTCCACTGAAACACATGGAGGGACAGTTTTTAATAAGCTCTAATTTCCACCTCCCTTCCCTCCCCGGCACTGCCGAGGCCCCCGCAGAGGTCATCAGCCTGCAAGTATTAAACTTTTTAGCACATCCACTGCAGAGCAATTTTGAGGACTCCTTTGCTGGCAGAGTTCAAATGAAACTCATGGCTGATCTCATTAAGCACTTGTCTCATTTTGGTGCATGAATATTAAACAGGACCATGTGTGAGCAGGACGCTGCAGAAGGAACATTTTTCCTCTCAGCAGCGCTTGGCACAGCTGCTGGTGCTGCTGGACTGAAGTCCCAGGGGTTCAGCCCTGCCTCCCCAGCGCTGGGGCAAAGGATCCAGGGCTGGTACCCAAAGGCAGATGTTCACCGTGCCCTGAGCTGCCGGCAGAGGAGGAGAGGGGACAGCGGGAGGGCTGCAGTCCTGGGATGCAGGGGGATTTGGGAGGGTGTGCCGTGGCAGAGGATGCCCTCCACAGCTTCCCTGCACCAGGTGCTGGTGCTGGGAGGGAGGACAGTGGCACTTCAGTGAGGGACAGCCATGGGGCAGTGGCAGCAGGGGCAGCCAGCTCCTCTCCTGTGTGCACCCCAGGGCACCCCACTGCCAGGTGCCACCCACTGCCAGGTGCCACCCCACTGCCAGGTGCCACTGCACTGCTGCCCAGGCAGCTGCCTGCACCTCTCTCCATCAGTCTTTTGTCACAGCAAACGCTGCTGATCACCATGACCCAATAAACTCCAACCCACTTGATCTATCAGGGCAAGGCACAGCTCTGACCTGCCATAAATCCCCGGAGTGCTGGGAGAGCCCCACACCTCTTCCCTCCTGGCCCTGGCCAGTGGCCCACCTGCCGCGCTTCCCGGTAAGCAGGTAATCATGAGCTGCCACGGAAAGGTGACCCATTACTGTGATGGATTTGGTGTGAAAAACAAATGGACTGAGACCTGCGGATTGCTGTCCTTACTGCACCTTGGCCTTTTGTTCTGTCATATCAATATCCACACAGGGCCTCATTACACGCCGTGACGGGAGCGCAGGGTCAGGGCTGTGCACCGAGCTCGGCAGAGCTCGCCCTGGGGCACCCTGCCTGCTCTGCCAACCACCCTGCTGCCCACCCACTCTGCCACCCAGAGCTGCCCAGGAGCCCCCCAGCCCCACTCGGTCCTGCACTGGCCAGGACCCTGCTCAGCAATATCCTTCAGGGCTCGTGCCTCTCCTGGTGAGGCTCAGCCCTCCCGGTGGTGAATGGGCTCGGTCTTGCCAGCACTTGCCAAACAGCGTCTGGGACCGAACCATGCCCTGAATGTGGCACAGCCCAATCACCCTGGCCATTCTCACTGTGACACCCCAGGAGCTGCCGCAGCCAGGAGTGAGGGATGTGGGGATGTCTGCCTCGCCATAGGGAGGAGGAGGAGGAGGAGGAGAAGAAGGAGGAGGAGAAGGGAAAGCTGGTAGAGCTGACCTTGAGGCTGCCTGAGACTGACCCTGAAGCAGCGAGATTCTCCATTCTGTTCACAGGCGCTGTCATCTCTCACCTTGCAGCGAGCGTTCTCCTTGCCCATTTATCATCACAAATGTTTCTATTTAGGCTTATTTGTTTGTACAGTTAAGCCCTGTTACATTTACACCAAGAAGAAGGACAAATTGTGATTTTATCCAATGTTAGATCATATCACTCCTTGCTACAACTTTCACAGCATTAATAAGGATAAAGGGAGACTTTGGAGAAATCCAATAATACAGCACATGTGATAACAGCCCGGCCAAGTGCTCTGGGGAGGGAGTGAATTCCACAGTGGAGCTGCGGCTATGGCTGCTTCTTTGTGCCCATCCTGTCTCTTCTCCCCACAAAAGGATTTCTGCACTGGCTAAATGTGGCAAACACAATTCCAGCAATGAGGCTCAGCTCATTAAGGAGCATTAGTCTGCCCACTGGAACCCTTCTTCAGTCCCTGAACAATATCTTACTGTTACACAAAGCACTGGATGTCTGCAGCTCCCAACTCTTCCCACCAGTACTCACCAGGTACAGAAATGGGCTTTTTTTAAAGACAAAAGTGGTGGCAAAAACATTCCAAAACAATGGCAAGTCTGGGAAAGCAGAGCACGTGAAGATGGATCACAGAAGTCAGAAATGAGAAGTGCCAAGATGCACTGGAGTGCCCAGAAAGAGGCCACTGCCTGGAGCCACAGGTATTCCCAGGAATCCCCTGCACCCCTGGCTGAGGGAAAAGCTCTGCATGTGTGTGTGTGCCTTGAGCCACTGTCACCTTGGTCGTGACATCAAAAGGACTAGAAAGCACTTGTGCAGGTGTGTCAGCTTGTTCGTGGTGGGACCACCTTCACTGGCACCTCCATGCTCCTCACTGCCCATCTGAAGCTGCTTGTGGCTCCTGCCCTCCCATGCCAGTGTCAGGAGCAGCACAGTCAGACACCAGCACCCACATGCACATCAACCAAGCTCTTAGAGATGCTCCTACTAATGGAAAAATCTATGTGGGGATTGGCACCTTTTCCCAGTGGGAACCCCCAGTAGGTGCAAACCTGTAAGAAAAACCCCTTCCCAGATTCTGTGCTGGTGGAAGTGTTTGCTCAGGCTGGTATTGGTGAGGGTGCCTACAGGGCCAGGTCACAGGCTGCCCCCTGCTCCGCTCTGCAGAGTGCCTGGCACAGTGCCTGGGGGGGGGGGCACCCCGGGGTCCCCTCTTTGGGGGCAGCCACAGTGGGGTCCCCTCTGTGGACAGCTTTGTCAAAGCACACTGCGGGCTGTGCCTGCTGCCTTTGGCCTGGGAGCTCCTGCCTCAAACCAATCATCGTTTATGTTATCCTTACAGCCCAGGGCATGGACCTTCAATCATTCTTCCTAGTTAGACACAATCATCAGCCAGATTTGTCTTGTTTAGCTGAAATGCATACACAGTAAGTACACAGCCCTGTGGATCCTCCGTGGATGGTTTGCTAATCCTGCATTCTGAGCACTCCCCGTCCTTGCGTGGGTTTTAAAGGGCTGGGTTTGGCTCAAGGGCAGCTCTGCTCCATGCCAGCTTGCTTTCTAAGAACACAACTGCTGCTTCATTTCCAAGAGCAGGGGACTGTGCCAGCCCTGGGCAGAGCTCGGGCCAAGCAACCTGTGCTGGCAGTGCCCACACAATGCCCATTCCTCAGCGCAGATTCCTAAGGAGCACCGTGTTTCCTGCGTGGACCGTGGGAGGTTCTGCATCACCCCGTGGTGGTGGAGGCTGAGTGGGCACTGATTGCCATGTGATGGGACCTTGGCACCCTTGCTGGGGACACTCCCTGCCAGGGGCCACAGGGAGTGGTGGGTCAGCACTGGCTGCTTTGGGTGCCCCTTGGTGACCTGGGCTCCTGCTTGCCTTGGGCACCGGCTCTTTTAATCCAATCTCATCCTGCTCTGCTCCTGATCCAGACGGCCTTGGCCAAAGGCCACCCCAGTGGGGACATCTGTGTGCCCATCAGGCAGGGGGATGGTGGTTGCAGCCCCCTCTGTCACAGCCACTGTGGCTCCTTCTCAATGCAGATACATTTTCTATTTTTTTATGATCAGCTAAAGATTTCTTTTTGCATCTGCCAAGGAACTATTTTCTCAAATAAGTATGTAAATCCTCTGTAAATGTATGCTAATTACTTATTTTAATTACAATGTAAATAAGTAATTACTGAATAATTTTAAAGTATTTACATGGGGTTGCGTGATTTAAAAGCTAACTTGTTGGAAGTATAAAAACTATAAATTTTACAGTAATTATGCCACAATTTATACTCTGTGGCCAAATACAATTTCCATGTGCTTCGTAAGAGATAAATACGTAATTCCCCAGTAGATACTGCAGAATAACAAAACTAGCCCATGGTGATTTTTTTCCCCTTTTACGTGAAAAATGCCCCTCCACCAAACCCATTTCAAGTGGAGATTTTTCCCAAGGATGATGAACATTCATCCATGTGATCCTGAGGAACTTTTGAAGGAGAAGAAGAAGGGAGGATTCTGAAGGAGGTTTCTAAAGAAGGTGCAAAGATAAAAGGAGGAGAAAGGGTATCAGGGCTGTGGCTCTGCCAGACATCTCTGCCAGGTCTGGGGATCTGTGAGATGCCCAAGGCTGCAGGCACAGGGCTCCAGGGACCTCCCCATCCCAGCCCTCAGCTCTTGTGGCTGCTGTTTCCTGCACACACTGATGCAGGAGCAGAGCTTGGCAGGAAATTGGCAATCAAAAGGTGAGTATATAAACAGTTAAATTATATTTCCTGTGGGGTATTTTTTTATTAATTTCATTGCAATAATACGTTAAACATCAGCACTGTGAAAATTAGTGTTAATGAACATTAAATGTGTTGGACAATTTAAATGGTGTGTATATATCACCTCTCTTATTATTGGGATTGGCCCAGTGGTAATATCCTTTTATCGATCCTCTGCCTTTCTCCTTGCCTCTGTCTCTGTGGAAGTGGCCATGAAGGACACTGTAAGCACAGTGCTATCAGAGACATAATCTTTTAGCACTTTAATAACACTGCAAGCAGCCATCACCCACCAGCCCTTAATAACTGTCTCCATCAGTTCTTTAGAATTTGCAGATTACAGTCTTTCTAAATGCTCCCTGAAAAGGCCAGGCACGTTACTGTGCTACCTGGTGTGCTCCAGCACCTCCCTCACCAAGGTGGGCTCCCTGCACATCTCCTCCTCCCAAAATAGCTCCCGTGCAGCCTATTTAGAGCCTGGAGGACACAGGGATCTATATATGGATTTTGTGCTCCGGCGTGCGGGCTCTGCCGTGTCCGTGCCTGCAGCTCGGCTGGCTCCAAGAGCTGCCACTAATGAGGTTTGCTCCGTAATGCAGCGCTGGGAGAGCAGGTGTGGGTGGGAGTGCTGCTGCTGCCACCGCCTCATTAAGGCCAGAGACAGATTTCAGGGTGGTTGGCACACGTGTGTGACAGCCCCTGTTCCTTGGGCACCCCCTGTCCACCCCTGACACAGAGGGGAACCAGAGCACCTGAACTGGCACCCAGGTATCGCTGCCCTCCCACCCAGCACCTCTGGCCAGAATCCCAACAACTTCCCTGGACAAGCTGTCAATGTCACCTCAGTCCTCAAGTCAAGAGGCCTTTAAACCCGGCCAGCCCTGGGTCCTGTGCCAGCACCTGCCACAGCCGTGCCCAGATGTGCACAGAGCCTGTGGAATTCTGGAGCAATAGTGGGCAGAAAAGCTGGGATTGCCCCATTCCTGGAAGTGTCCAAGGCCAGGCTGGATGGAGCTTGGAACAGCCTGGTCTGGGGGAAGGTGTCCCTGCCCATGGCTGGGGTATAGAACGTGATCAGTTTTAAGGTCCTTCCATTTCAAACCAGTCTGTGATTCCGTGATTCCCTGATTCAATATAAACCCAGAGCCTTGCCCAGGGCTCCGAAGGCTCAGCCTCAGGGCTCTGTAGCTGTTCAAAGATTTTCCTCCCAGCCAGCAGGCAGTGGTGACCCCAGCCCATGCACACCCAGCACTGAGAGCAGAATTAGGGATTCCCTCAGCAATGTAACACCAGAGGTTCCCAAACACAGGTTAAACCACCCGCACGCTCTCGCTGCAGGGACGTGCTAATATTATCCCATTGGGGAACCAAGATATTTTTATGCCTTTGCACTCATCTTACATCTGAATTTCACTAATAACTAGATTTATGCAGTGGCACAGCTTTAAAAGAACAGGTTAAGGGGAAAATTGATCTGTATTCAGGAACACCGAGTACCTGGATTAAGACACTTTTTTCCCTTCCCAGAACACTCAACATTTCCATCACCTTGCATGTATTCCAGGCATTGGCCCCTCTCCTTTGCTTTCGTAGTGGATTATACAGCAATTCCAAAGGATTTAAAAAATTAATGGTTTAATGGCTGTGAGATCTGTGGGATGTGAGATGCCTCCATTCACCAACATCTTTCCACAGTTGGAATAAGTTTCATTGCAAAATGCACTGAATTATGAGCAAAGACAGAGGCTCAAAGCAATTCCCACTCTATTCTGGCAGGTTTTCAGGGAATTTGTGAAATGTCTTTTCTGAGGACTGGGCAGGGCAAGACACTTCCAAGACTTGGGTCTGGAATATGAAGGAGCACAGTAGGTGCCTTGAGTAGGTGGTTATAAAAATTGCTGACATAACACTGTATCTCTGCTCCAGGCCTGTCCACAGATAAGGAATTCCTAAAATTATTCTCTGGCTCTCGGGGCATCATCTGCTTGTTCAGGGCTCTGTAAAGGGCTTATGTGGGGGCAAGCTCCAGCAAACCTTGCCCAGGAACAGCCACAGGACAAGGAATTGCAGCCATTGCCTGGCAGCACAGGCAGCACTTTAATTGTATTTTTTCTAAATTTCTGCTTTATAAAGAATCCAATTTGGTTTATTGTTTGCGATTCATATCCAACATTGCAGAGTAAATTTAATACACAGTGGTTACACTTGAAAGTGGTCTAGTTAATAAAATGCATAAAAATAAATAGGAAAATCAATGCTTTTGTTAATATTCTGTCATTTTTACACATTTTAAAATTCATAGCAGCTCTAAAAGCACAGCACAAGTGTAGTGGGCTCTAGTTTGGTAAAGAACTGAAGATGCTGAACAGATGAAAATACTCTTCAAAAGTGGGATTAGGTAGTCAGGCCTCAGTCTTGGGCAAAAAAAGGAATTTTTAAAGGCATTAGCCTGACTGTGGGTTTGCAGTTTGCATTTCTTCTGTTCACAGAGGGGAAAAAATATTCTGTCAGAATAATATGGGGACAATTAACAGTGAATAAACCAGAAAATTTTGAACGTAGCTAATGGAAATCTACCCTGCACATGGTTAAGATTCCCCCTCTAGAAAAATAACCGTGTGAATTCATGCAATTAGAGAGGTAACTGTCCTCCTGCGTCTGCAAACCCAGAGATCCACAATGAGACAGAAGCTGGAGGAGGAAATCCCATTTTCTTTGTGACTTTTTAAACCACACAGTGTTAACAGCCACATGGAAAATCTTTCTCATTAACACCTAGGGCTCAGGGGAAATGTTGTCGACGAACGCCTTATTGCATATAACCCCAAACCCTTTAGGACCTTGAGACGCTCAGACGAACTGGAGTAATGACCTGGAAATAGTCCTCTGGGCCTGCTGCAATAATGATGTGGCTGGCTGTATTTTTTTAATATGAGGAAAGAGATTAAAGAAAATAACAGCCCTGCTTGACTCGTTCATTATTACTGAGGTGAAGTGACCACTAAGAAATGATGACAGAAACCTTGCTCACCAGTCACTGGCCCCAAATGGGGCTGGGGAGGTTTCCGACGTGGCCTGCCCGAAGGCAGCATAATAAATTCAGACATTATCTGATATGGATGTATCATAATGAAAAATAAATTTGCAAAACAGTCTGATATGAGTTAATCCATAAAGTATTTTATTACTTCATTTTCTTACATTGAATCCATCATGCATTTTTCTGGCAACACATTTTTAATTAATTTTAATTTAAATATATGCGTCCGCTGCTCAGATTGGTTCTGACACTAGTAAATTTTAAAAAAGAATTAAAAAAGAAAGAGAAAAAGAACTATTACTGTCCTTCTGCACTGTGCTACTTCCCCACAGACAGCTCTGTGCTTGGCCAGGGCTCGGCACAGGGACAGCACTGGTGAGGATCTGTCCCCAAGCCCTGTTGGGACTGACAGGGGTGACACTGGGTGCCCACAGCTCCTTCCTCTTCACTCCCATTTTCTTAAGGGCTATGGCAACACCTCCTCCTCCAAAGTGGCTCCCACATGGCTCCTGTGGGCAGAGGGGCTGCTCCCTCCCCCAGCTGTGCCTGGGCATGGGGAGCTCTGGCACAGCAGCCACATCACTGGGCGAGGGCTCTGGGCTGGAACAGCCTCGCTGGGTGCATTCATTACTACTGATGCAAAAATGACCATTAAGGAATGGTGACAGAGCCCTGCTCATTTGTGGCTGGGACAAAGCACCACTGCCCGGGGCTGCCTAATGAAATCTGAAACCATCACATTTATTTGTCATATGGGTGTAACACATTTGCTGAGTGGTCTAATAAATGTAATAATCCAAATATTCCTCCAGTTCTTTTAGAAGAAATACATTTATTGCCTGTGAAGCCTCCTAATAACATTTCTTAGCCAGTTCCCTGCCTGCTGCATCCCCTGGGAGAGGGTGGTGGCCACCAAGATTGAATGCCCCAAATCTCCTCTGGAGTCAGCAGAACTGTGAGGGGCTCCTGTAGCTGGCACAGAACTCTGGCTTTATCCTCACACGTTGCACTGAAAGAAAGCCTGAGCTTTTCCATTTCTTGCAGATCCATTGGGATTCGTATTTTGTGCCAGTGTGTGTTCCCACAGTCACACCATGCCATTCCCCTCTGTGCCATGCCATGCTGTGCTGCTCAGTGTGCCCATGCCCAAGGCTGTGCCAGGCTCTGGCTCCTGCCTGCACCATCCTGCCTTGTCCCTGTCCCTCCCCAGGCTGATTAGATGTGACCCAGCACAGGGAGCACACATCACATCTGGCCCAGGCCCCTGTAAACAATTCCAGCGTGTTCTGTGCCAGCTGTTCACTAACAAGGGCAGAGCTCTGCTCAGGAGGGTCCCCCCCAGCCGCTGCTCGGGGCTGAGCCTGTCCCTGTGTGCAGCCACAGCACCAAAATGCCTCAGCTGTCCGGGCACCTCAGTTCAGGGCTCCTTGGAATTAAAGAAAGGTTTGTTGCAGTGAAACCCCATGTGGCTTCCACGGGAGCAAACATGCAGCAAATACTTTTCCCAACACCGGGAAGCTCCGTGGCACCAGGTCACTCTGGCACATCAGAGGTCATTGAGCACCAGCTGCCAGCAAAGAGAGAGCCAGGGAGGGGCCTTTGGTACCTCTGGTGATGACCCATCTGCAAAATATGCCCAAATTCAAACATCTTCCTTCCTGTAACTGCAGGGTTTTCCATACCTGCAATGCCAAGGCTGGCGATGCTGCTGGAAGTGGGAGGCAGACCCCTGTGTTAGCAGAGTGTGAGCCAGCATTTTGCACACCACCATGCCAAACAGAACTTTGATATGCTGAGCAAATATTGAACTTTATTGGTTTAATTTAATTAAAATTTATTAACCTTTTATTAAACATAAACTCTCATTAAAATTCTCATTCCTGTTTCCTACAACAGCCCAGAAATATTCTCATTTCCAAGCTCATTAAGTATCACCCAAAGAAAACCTATTTCTTAAGCACTGATTGTTGATAAACCGTAATATTAACCCAGACATGTCCCAGAGACTTTGGAAAGGAGACAAAATGAAATCCAAACACGAGCCCTGGTGCTGTTGTTTGGTAAGGAAACTGAAGAGAGACAAAGGTCCAGTCTCAGCTCTGTCACAGCACAGGGACATGTGCTGGTGCAGTCGGACTCTGGGACATGGTCCAGAATGGCTCCATCCTCTGCAGAGCTCAGGGCTTGGTGCCTGCATGGCCAAGCCTTGTCCATCTCATTCTTTGATGGCACCACAGCCCAGTGCCACCAGCTGCCTCCTGACGATGTGACGTGACCCTGCTCCTGGCCTTGACTCTGTCTGTGCAAGCAAGGTGACACTGGCCCAGGAGCCCCCCAGCACCCTTCTTGGGCTGACCCATCTTTGCTGGATTAGGGAAGGCAGAGCCATCCCTCGGCAGAGCCTGGAAGCAGCATCTGGGCTGGAGCGAGGGCAGCAGGTCAAATGGCTGGAGCCCTCATGAATATGGAGCAGTGCAGAGCAGATAATTGATTTCAGGGGAGCTGGGAAAGGGCCAAGCGTGACAGAGGTCAGGAGGGTGGAGGGATCTCTCAGAAAGGGCAGCTTGGGGAAGCAGCTGCATTGCTCACAGGAGGGAGGGAGGGACAGGTGCCCGCAGACATCGACTGGCTCAGGGGCTTCACAAAATGGTCTCTGTCCAGTGTGTTCTGGCTTGCTCAGCTGCTTCACCTCCACCATTGCTTGGAGTATCTCTGCTTGCAAGCCCTTCCCCAAAAATGATGGGATTCCAGAAATTCAGACAAAATCATTGTGTTGTTTCATTTCCTTTACAAAGCCAAGTTTTTATTTCAGCATCTGGGGATGGTTTTGGGAATCTTGTCCTCTGTGCCCCCCTAGAGCTCTGCTCTGTGATGTCATGTGCTGATCAGGGCAAGACTCAGTCACAGCATGCCCATTGTTGGGGTGCCTTGGGCCTTCCCCAATCCCCAGCCCACTCCATTCTTGACTGTTGAAACTCCCAGTTTTCCAGTCGTACAATGATCAGACCTGAAAATTCATGCCTGTCTCCTTCAAAACACAAGCTTCAGGGAAGAGGTGGCCTTCTGCAGGTGCTGGGGCAGCTGGTGCCTTGGTCAGCTCACCGTGGAGCTGCCAATGCCATGCAGTGTGCAGCCACTGGCCAGTGACTCCCACTGGGATGCAGAACAGGTCTGGGACCTGCCCTAAGGATGCTGCTGGCTTGGTGCACAGTGTGACCTTGCTTAGCACAGACAAATTCATGCTCAATAGCTATAAAGAAAAGATATGTTAATTGTGCCACATAAAATCTGTGATTACTCTGGCTAATCTGTCAAAGCTGGGAAATATTGACTATTGTGGAAGGAGACCATTTGCTGCTGCATCTGCATAGCTGAGGTAAACACTGAGTGTGCCTGCCCATGGAAAGCATCTGCAGAGGAAAGGAGAGCAGAGCTACAGAGAGGAGCAGAGGCTGCACAGCTCTGGGGAAGGGAAAGGACTGCAGCAGGTCCCTCAGAGCAAGGGGCAATTTTGAGATCCCAGAGAGCAGGACACACTCAGCCTCAGCCAAGAGTGCACCTGTGGTGGTCATCTGACAGCTTCCAGTCAGGCTCAGGAGTCATGAGAAGGACCACAGAGGTTCAGAGAAGCCTGTGGGACACTGGCATGCTGGGCTCCCCCAGGGCTCTCTCACTCCAGAGCACAGCCCATGCCAGGAGAGAGTCACCAACCTTTCTGCTGCAGCTACAGCCTGGGGGAGGAGGACAGGGCATGTAAGGAACAGTTTACTTGTTTGCTTCCAGGTTGGTCTGATCTGCCATCTCTTCCTAGATCCTATAAAAGCTGCTCATACCTGCTAGGGACATATTTTAGGCATCTTCATCCTATCCCAGCAGAATGACCCACGCCTGTAAAGGAGTTTTTTATTGATATAGACAGGGTATGTGTATATCATCTGTGGCGTCATCCCACCTCTGTTAATAAGATTAAAAGCCACTGCCTGCATGTGCCAAGCTTACCAAAATGGTTACCTGCTGTATATTAAGTGTTTAATTGCATAAAATGACATCATGTTTATCTCTGCAGCATTAGCATCTAGTCCATGGTGTCACAGCAGTAAACACACATGATATCATCAGTCATTATGGGGACTTAAAATCAATTGCTCTCCCTGCACCCTCTTGTACAGAGAGGAGCACAATACATTAATGAACTTGAGCAAGAACCTAAGTGACAAGATGAAACAGCATAAATAATATCACTTAAAATGTGTTATCTATAACAATGAAGTGTTTCAAATAATAGAATTATGGGCTCCAAAGAGGAAAGCAAGTTATTGAAATTCACACCATGGGAGCATCAGTGTGTGCTCATCAACAAAATCACCTATAAATTAATCTGATTTAATGGTGGATGCAGGTTGTATAAGACACCAACATCACTAATCAGCTTTATTTTATAAACATGTCCCATTTTACAATCTATTTGCCTGCATAACTTGACTAAGCAAGAATTCAGGATATGGGTCAAAAATTTTTCCCCTCGCCTTATGATAATTTCACTTCGGCCCATGTAAACAGTTCTCTTGGCAACTTATTAGTCCCATTATTTCAGAATTTTCTTCAATGAACCATTTTTTAGCTATCAAAATATTTAGTTCCAGCTGGCTTCAATGATATGGACTTCAGACCAACTGAATTTATGAGTTTAACAAGATTACATAGTCAAATAGCCATTCCTTACCCAGTTCATATTTCTAAATAAACTGTCAAGGTACAGCCCAGAACAAAGTCTATTAGAAGAGGACACGCAGAGTCCATTGACTTTAACTGTATTGATTATGGATAATTATTTGGTCTCTACTGTCTTCTCACATTTTTACAAATTTTCTCTGGGAAGGCTTCAACTTTATTGTTTGCTTCTCAAAAAAAAAAAAGGGGGGGGAAAGACAAGGGCAAAAATCCTTTCATCTCCCCTTAACCATCCTGAAATCCTGCCATGCCCCGTGGCAGTGGGGAAGTTACGGCTGTCTCGGAGTGAGAGCATTCATAGCTGGAGGTGGATTATTTGCAAAATCAAAGCCAAGCCCGATGACATTCTGTCAAGATAAACAAACCGTTCAACCACGAGACCATGAGTACTGACCAGAAAGAAAAGGAATATCTTGCACCTACCACATCAGGCACTTCCAGTCCTGCAGCACAAAGACAGACAGACCCAATGGGGGCTCCTTGGCACAGCCCCTGCAGGGTTGTGTCCCCCGTCCTTTTCATTAGCAGGTGACATCCTGCTCCTTGTTCCCTGCCCTGCCCTTGCCCAGCACCCAAGGCAGACAGCACACCTGTGCTCAGACACTGAGCTGGCAGCAGAGTGTGCCTCGCTGCGTGGGCTCCACATGGGAGAAGGAACAGGGCACTTCCATGCCCTCCAGAATCCGCTGCTCCCACCCAGCAGTGGGAAACCTGCCCTCTCGACGAGGCTGGGCCCCAGATTGGCACTGGCTCCTGCAGACCCTCCAGGGCCATTCCTGGGCCACCCCCTGGCCATGGACCACCACGGCCCCTGCTCCTGCCAGACCCCCCTGCCCTCCCACCGGGGGCTGAGGAGATGGGAACACCCTGGCACCTGCTTGGCAGGACTTCTCCTCTCTGAGCCCATGTTGGTCACCACGGTCAGTGCCCAGAGGTGCCCCAGCCCCAGCCCCAGGTGGGTGTCTGTCTGTCTGTCAGGCACATGGGCAGGTGTGGGTGGGCACCTGCTGTGCCTTGTGCCAGGGACCCCCAAACCCCAGCCCAGAGTGCCAGGACTGCCACGGATCAGGGTCAGCCGGTGGGTGCTGTGAACAGACAGACAACAGCCCCAAGGGCCCCACAAGGCATCCAGCCAGGGTTCTGTACGAGCCCTTCTGCCTCCACCTGGGCCAGGTTCCTCCCAGCCTGGCCAGGGTGTCGCTCTCGCCATTGGGGGTCACTGTTCCAACAAAAGCTGCGGCTCCACCGCTTGCTCTGATTATTAAAAACAATATTTCTACTACAGCTGTTTCCTGGTTTGGCTGATATGTTAAGCTAGAATGAAAGGGTTTGTTGGGAATTTTTTTTCTCATTTACAGCAACTTCCTTAACTTCACTTTGAATTTCCTCTAAACTCTGATGAAATACAGTTCATCTGCCACCACAACCTGAACTGAAATGATGTGAAAAAGAACCCACAAAAGGGTTTTTATGAGATCTCATTCTCCCTGCACAGGCAGCCCTGATCAGAGACTGTAGGCAAGGAAATAATTTCTTTTAAATGAGTGTCTGGTTCCCTTTATATTTTTTTCTTTCGCCTCAGATTACAAGTGAAAAAACCCAAGGTGTCAATCAGCTTTAAAACAGTTGAGCTGATCTTATTTCTTCTCTGTACTGTATTCAAGCCAAACATTCCCTGAATAGAAAAAGCATAGAAAACTCATAATAGCTAAATTCATGCTTTTAAAGCCCAAATTTAACATGCTTCCTAGGGGACATTTTCCCAGCATAGAAGAAAACAAATATATGTGATTTAGTGTCTGTTATGGAGGTTAAAATCTGCACCTATTCTTTCTTATACCCTGTCATGAGAGGCAAGAGTGGTTTTTGGGTGGGAGAGGATTTGGGCAGCAGCAGTGCATGGGGAGGGCAGTTCTGTGGAACACAGTGCCCAGCACAGCCAGGAGATCCATTTCAGAAGTGACACTATTTTTGTGAGAAACAGGAAAGATCTACAGCATTTTTTCCCTTTGAACTCTATAGATAGTGGAAAGGAAGCTGTTTCTCTTTTCTTTGAATTTAATTTTTAACTCCAGGTGGTTTCTGGCTGGTAATGCAGCTCCAGGCTCGAGGGGGATGCTCAGCTGGGAGGTCCAAAGCTGGGGCTGTGGGACTGGCCCTGGGATGGCCTCACGCTGCTCTGGGGAGCAGTTTTCAGCATTTTTAGTCCTTATTGTCCTTGGCATTGAAAGACTCAGCCCGGGTTGGGACAACCCTGCAGCTTGTGCTATTTTGGTTGCACCTGGACTAGAGTCAGTGGTCACCTCATCGTCCCCAGATGGTGTCAACCCCTTGTCCTGCACCTTCACCAGCCTCCAGCCAGCAATTTGCTGGGGGAGAGCTATTAAAAGCCCTTCAGCTAAGGCAGCTGGCTGTGTTCCTCCTGCAGCTGGGAAAGTGGTAGGTGGAGAAAAAGCAGCAGTGGCAGCTTCCCTGGGCACAGGTGACAGCCCTGGGTGTCCCTGCCAGGCTCACCTGTGGTCTGGGGTGTGTTGCCTGTCGGTCACTCTCTGCTGCTGGCTGTTCCATTTCTTGAGAGAGGGCAGAAGCAGCAGGAAAAGGTATAGAAATTATTAAATCAGGGTGTCTGATTGCAGCCTCTGGGTCCTTCTCTGTAATTAGGGAATAATATGTGAGTAAGAGGAGTGCTGATAGCTCTCTGGATTTTAATCTTCTTGCTTTCATTTTCCATATATTAATTCTTCCTTTTTATCTCTGGTGGTATTTTTCCTTTGTCCAGGTCATCTGTCCCTTCATCAGCCTACAAGGCTTGTCTTCAGCTCAGTTTGGGAAACTTCCTTCTCATTTCACCCGATAATATCTCCTCTCTCTCCCTGCAGGCAGTCTCTCCAGAACAGTGAATTGGAGAGGTACAAGAACTGGTGTGAATTACTCCTTGCAGTCCACTCCTGCACTCCGTATTTATTCCTGGATTTATTTTATCCGCAGTGATGTGCTGCTGCAGCCACCTGCATGTCTGAGCCCCTGGCACGGGGTCTGTGGGGGTCCCATGGGCACACTGAGCCCAGCCCAGCCTTGCCCAGGAGCCTGAGCCTGACCCTGGCTTTGTGTCACCTTGCTGGAGAAACTGCTGTGGAGGACTGTTTGGGTTCTTTTTATTTTTAAAAGTTCAGTGGAGGTTAAAATTCCTTATTGTGGTTGTCAGGGAGCTTTGGCAAGGTCTGAACTGTGAGAACCCTCAGCACTCCTTCAGCAGTCAGCTAATCCCTTCTCAGGTTTACCCCTGCTCACAGAGAAGCTGAATGTGGCAGGAGAGAGTTTAAAATCGCAGTTGTGTAGGACTTAAAAGTTACAGTGAATGGGATAAGAAGTGGTGGCTGCCTGATATTGGAACTACAGCATTTATTTGGGGCAATAAATTGTTTCCTTTACCTCATCAGTTGTGTCACAGGATCTCTGCTGTGACCTGCCAAGCCAGTCTCTCCTCATTTGTGCCACTCCAGGATGGGAAGGAGCTGCTGGAGCAGGAGGAGCAGCCAGAGCAGGGCTTGGGAGCAGCTGGGGCAAAGGCTGGGGAAGGAGAGCGTGGCAGGAGCCCCCAGCCAGCCACTCCCACCCAAGGGTGCACCCTCACTCAAATTGCATTTCTTTGTATCCAAAGTGTTGAGGAATTAATGCTTTTAGTTCAGTCCTCACCACTGGCTGAGCTGTAGCTGTAACTGTTCCAGGCACATACATTTTGGGGGAAGCCTTTCCAGGCCAAAGGACCTGGTGCCAGGCAGTTTGTTGGATCAGCTGAGGAGTTCTGTGTATTCACAAAATCATCCCCAGTCTAATTGTGAAACTGCGTTCAGGCCTGTGCATCTTGCCTATGAGAAGGCTATAGCTTGAGTGCTTCAAATTGCATTCCTTCCTTTCTGGCTTTTATTCCCTTTATTTTATTGTTAATTTGATTTTAAATACTGTGAGATGATGGGGAAAGGGGCTCCTTGAGCAACATGCAGCTTAGAACCGAAATCAAGCACAGCTCACTTATTTGCCAGCTGTTCCTGGCATTGCAGCATGGATAAATGTTCAAATTCTTTACAAATATTAGTGTAAGTCTTCACAGTTTAAATTAGAACCTAAATCCTTCAAAGCCAGAAGCAAAGGCAGGGCTCTCTACTCAAGTGGACCCATTGTTCAGTTAATCCCAGGAGATATCTGACTACTGATGTTTTCTTGGTGCATCTTAGTCTAACAGGAATTTTGCCAATTAATTGCTAATTACAAAAAAAATATTTTTGTTAGTAATTTTTCTGGATCAATACATTTTATACAAGAATCTTTCTGCTTGTTAGTTGGAGAGCAGCTCCTTGAGAAAAAAATTCTGCCTGTGATTCTACCTTAAATTCATCAGTAGATATTAAATAGGTCATTGGTGTAATAAGGGCCAAATTTGCTTCTCATAGATCACAGTGGCCAGTGCTCCTAGGGTCTAATTATCCCATATTTGGTCAATAAGCCATTAACATACAGCCATGGATGTTAATAACCATTTCATGAAAAAGTCTTGGTAATTTATGAGATCAACATTGGTTAGGAAAATTAATAAATATTTCATTCTGTAAGATTTATCCGAGGACACTTTGGTCTGAGGGAGGAAGCACCGGGCTGCGAAAATGGGGCCCAAGCTCAAATAAAGGAAGAAAGATGGGGGAAAGAAAGCCCAAAAGCCAAGCCCATGGTATCTGGGTTTAACTTGGGCTAATAAAAATTTACTTCAAATCCTATAGCTAATAAATCCAAAGGGTGTATGAGGGAGTCCAGTAAAACCTGACTTAACATTATGTTAGTGCTATTAACAATATTTATATAGATGTCATTTCAGAGGAGGGTTAAGGCTGGTGAGTTATTGGCTGGACGCAGGGACTCGTGTCATGGAGCTGCACGTCTGTGTGCATTCAGGTGCCATCACCTGCCTCTTTTTGGGTGACAAAACCTTAAAATTACATGAAAGACAAGGGTGGCAGAGTCAGAATTCCCACTCACTTCAGCCTCCTGTCTCCCAGGCACTACCTTGAAGTTTAGCTAACTTCATGGTAGGACGTAATTTACTGTGTTTGCCAATCTATTCTTCACCTGATAGTAAATCTATTGTATTGATTTGGTATACAGCAGTTATAAACACGTGGCATTTTTCCAGCTGTGGTCTTTAGCAGCAATCCTGGTTTGTACACTTCTGTAGCCAAAACCCTTTCCAATGGCTACAAACCTAGTGGAAGTCTGAATTTTACCTTGCAGTCACTTTCAAAATGTCTACTGTTTTTAACTTCAGCCTGTGCTTAAAAACCTAGTTTTAGCCTGTTAGGCTTAAAAGCCAGTGTGTGTCAGGAGCAGAGGGGGATGACCTGGCAGGACTGGCAGAGCTACTGTGTGCCAGCAGCAGTGGCACAGCCCAGGGCCCCGTGCTGTGCTGGGGGATGTTCCAAAGCAGATGAAGTGAGATGCTTCCCTCACCTCTACTGAGAACTCCCTGTGGTGGAAGCTCCTGGGGAAGATGCTGGTCTGTCAGAAGGGAGGTGTGCTCAGCTGAGGTGACCAGGCAATACCTTTGTGTTCCCAGCTCCTTCCTGCTTTTGCCTCCTGGAGTCTCTCCTGACTGGAGGAGCTGGCGCTGGGGGATGCTGCAAACACTTGTAGGCCATTGACTCAATTGTTAATCTATGTTGAATGATTGTGCTATTCCATCCTGCTGCCTCTCTCTGATTAGACTTGTAAATGAAAAACCATAAAAGTCAAAAATGAGAAAATAGAGGAGTGAATGAGAGAAGGCACTTATGCCCCCGATGAGTGCCTGAGCACTGCAGGCAACTCCAAAGGCAGGAGCTGGGCTGCTCTGCAGGGCTGTGGCTCTGGGTGCTGCTGCTCCAGGTGCTCTCCCTGTCCTGGGCAAGGACTCTCAGTGGCACCCTCTGCTCTCTGGCCAGCAGCTCTGGGTGATGGGGCCAAAGGGCAGAGGGGAAGGAAAGCAGCTGCTGCTGTTGCACAAGGTGTCTGTGGGGTCCCTCTTATCAAACACAGTCCGGCTTTAGGTCTTTATTTGCTGATTAAGCTTCACCACCAGGTTTTTCCATCCACTCCTTGGCCTTTATGCCCTTGGTGACACGATGTCTGTTGCCCCTGCCAAGACTCTCTTCAATGCATTAGCTTAGCTAGGGGTAAACTGACATCAGGGGAAAAAAAAACACTGACAGTTAATGGAGCCCTGTAGGTCCCTGACCCCCGGGGATATGCACACAGTACCTGGCAAAAAAACACATTCTAATGTCTTGGGGAAAAGGTCAGAGTAGCAAGAGAAAATAGGTTGTTCATATTTTGTGGAATATTTATCAGGGCTGCAGGCTCCAGAGCTGTGCAAGGGGGTCAGGGTCCCCACCTGGGGTGAGGGTCTCTGAGGGGCTCAGCCAGGGCTCCTGGTGCTGCAGCACAGCCAGTGTGCAGGAAATTGCCAGCAGAGAGAGGGCTGCACATCATTTGCATAATCTGCAAGATCTAATTGTGTCTTTGGGCTTTTAATAAAATGGGATTGGTTTTATTTCAGTGGTTGGCTCGTAATAAAGGATTCCACATTCTCCCAAGCAGAATGGATGGTGTGTGCTGCTGCAGCCTTTCCTGCATCAGCTGAGGCACTGGCACCCTGTGAGCCCTCATGGCCAGAGGGACCACGGCTCTGGGAACATCAGGGAGGGAGCCAGGAGCCATTGGCCAGCTGTCTGGGGCACGATGTGCTGCATGGTGAGGGTGTCCCTTTGTCAGCCTAAAAAAGACATTGTGTATTTATGCTTGGAAGTTGGTTTTTTCCTCCAAAGTAAGTGGAGAGTAAAAAAGCAGATGAGTAAACAGAGAAATGAAAGAAGAAAGAATGGTGTAAGCAAAGTGGAGAAAGAAGGAGTAATCATCCCTCAACTTCTATTTGCTTGAGGTTTTTCTGAGGCTTCTCAAGAGCCAAATTGCAGTTTGGATGAGTGAGGCAGGAAAGTGAGCCCCAGCAACACCCCAGGGAGCCACGGCCACACCTGATCTCCTCACCCCTCAGCCCTTTCCAGACTGAGCTCTCCCTGCTGGGACAGCACACTGGAGCTGCTGTACAAGCAGCTTGGCTGAAAAAAATCAATAATCTTTTCAATAAAGCATTTTATCCCTTATATATATTGTCTCTCATAAAGATTTTACACAGACAAAAAGTTCAGAAGTTGGTGTAAAAAATGTTGGGAAAAAGGTGAAGATACGTAAGTAAATTACAAACTTGAGGCTGTTTGCAGTACCTTGGGAAAGGGGGAGTTATATTGATGAGTTTTTATTGATTTACCATCATTCCCAGTGTGGACATTTTCTGGTCTATTATACCACAGTCGCAGCATATTCCCATCGCAGCACTAAAGAGGAAATATGGACAGCCTGACCTTGGCAATATGGAGATAATGAAATACCCTTAATGATCCTTCCAAAAGATTTTACAAGCCAACTTCAGATTGTATCTGTTCTGTGCCATGCTAATTTTTAGGAAGACTTGGAAGGAATTCCAGGGGCTCACAGCTTGAATCCAAACCGTGGGGTTTTGGGGTTAAACGGAACAGAAATAGGTGACCTTACTACCTGATAGACAAAGGCTGCTGGGAAAGTGCCTGGTGCTTCCAGGAGCTCCTGGAGTCATTTGTCCCCTCCCAGGGGATGGAGGTTTGTGGGGTTTTCCCCAGCTGTCCCAAACCCCAGCAGGAGGGCTGGTGTCACCCCGTGCCACAGTGGGATGGTCTGTGCCACAGTGGGACCGTCTGTGCCACAGTGGGACTGTCTGTGCCACCTTGTCCCCACCACAGCACTGCAACGTGCTCAACACCACAGAGACTTGTGGCACTTCAGGGTGGCTTTGGGGACAGCTCAAGGAGATTTACCATACATATACCTGCCTGGAATTGTACCTAGCAGGGACATAAATAGTAGGTTTCAGTGCTCTGCTTTCCTCCTCTCCCCTCCCCGACCCAGCTGGCGACACAATTACCAGCCCCAAAGTATTATTTTCTTAATAAAATTGTTACATGTAAAGCAAAGCCACAAATGAGTCCCAAGCCCATGCAGATCTCAATCACTCCCTTCTTTATTCCCCTGTGATTGCTAATGACCTTCACGCAAACCTTCACCAAATCTTTTTTAAAGGCAAATATTAATTTCCTAGCATGAAAAAAGGAAATAAAAAAGCCTATTTTTCATAGGAACTGCACAGAAAGAAAGATATATTTTCCTTCAAGATGCGGGGAGGTTTTTTACATTTTGTCATTTGCTTTGCATAGGTTGGTCCCACATTGGTTCACCTCTGAATGTAATCTCTCCCCATAAAGCTTCGCTCTAAATTCCTCTGCTCCCTCTTTGGTTCTGAATGCTCCTTGCCTTTGCCAGGGTGGTGCAGAGGAGTGCTCTGCAGCGTGTTCCCCACTCTCTGGGAGAAGTCTGGGAATGACTCTTTAAATTTTAACAGCTGAACCATTCATTTTTAAAAAGGATGCACTAAAGCCACGTAACATTTTATAGCAAAATCCGCCAAAGTAATTTCTAATACAAGAACCCTTTGTAGGAAGCTGCACTGTCTGTGCCACAGCAGCCCTGGCACACGTGTCTCCTGTGCCAGCAGGCACTTGAGTTTCCATGTACAAAGTGTAGAGGTGACACACCTGAGCAGAGCCAGCCCCCCCAGTGCCCAGTCCCTGCAGGTGCCTGGGATGGGGATTCTCTGCATGGCCACATCACCTGCAAAGGGAGCACAGAGAAAGCTGCTCCCAAAATGAGACCTCTGTCCTCATTGTTTGTTAGGGTTCCTCTGGACACTGAGTGTGGATGTTTTAATGGTCTGTAAGGTGCCAGACCAGGTTCAGGTGCTCGGGAGGAGTTTGGACCTGGCCCTTTGGCTGCTGCTTGCTTCCAGCAGGCTTTACAGCAACCCAAGGGTTTGGCTTGTGCCCTAGAGTTCAGCTGACACAACATGTGCTATGAAACACAGAGTCATCCTGGAGCACAAATCTGTGTTTTGTCAAGGAGATGATCTAGACCAGTCTGTGCTAAATAGCACATCTGCCTGATTCCAGAGCCAAAGCAGCGGCTCAGAGGCAGCTTCTTCCCTGGTGTTAGACCTTACCTGCCTCTTCAGTGATATTTTTTAGCATTAACTTCATTAATCAGTGGTTTGACAAGTATTTTCTGGAAGTCATTTGCCAGGGTTCTATTTCATAAGTCTTGTAAACTTTTCTCGGACTGCTCTGTCTAAAAGGAGTGGGCAAATGCTGTAAGAAGCAGTGTGAACCAAACCCCTGTGCTGTGAGCCGTGTGTAGATGCTGGCTCCATCCTGGAGTCCCTGGGCAGCAGGGAGGAGAGGCCTGAGCCACCAGCACCCCCTCTGCTTCAGTGGGTCCTCAGCCCATCTCCACACTAAGTCAGCAACAGTTTGCCTGCACATATTTGGGGGAAAAACAGTTAATACGATAACAATAGCACTAAATCAGGCCTGGAATTTCAAGTACAAGTCACAGCAAGAAGTTGTTAATACCTTTATTATGGGATAAAATGTATTCATGATATTAAAGACATCACATTTCTGCCCTGGTGTCACATTTTAGATGTAGCGTAGATAAATGATATATCACTGTAAGAGATCTACAAAAACCATTAGTAACCATGACATTTTGACGTCAGATTTTAAAAAATTCCTAAGTAATCTTTTTGATTTATGAAATGGTGTCCAGGTTCATCGAGACTGATCTCAGATTTATCACAGCCTGGTTAGAATTATTAATGATTTTCAATTTGTAAATCCAATGCCAGCATGTCCAAGTGCTCTCAGCAAAATCACAGAGAGCTGACAGGGAGATTTTGCTCAATCCATAGTTTTCAGCTCTTGGAGGATTCTGTGGTTAACCCGCTGTGGGCCAGCACAAAGCCATTGTTCTGCCCAGCACAAAGCCATTGTTCTGCCCAGCACAAAGGAGACACATCCCAGCCCCGGGCATGAATCACGGCCAGAGTGGCCATGAAACACACGGCGTCACCAGCAATGAGTGATCTGACTTTTACAGGCTCCTACTGAAGACCCTTAAAGACTTAAATTATAATCAGAAGAAAAGCTGATCTAAGCCAAAACAGACAGGCTTGGGTAGTTCTCCCCTACAATTCATCATGGGAGCAGATGAAAAGGAAGCAGGGGCAAAGAAAAAAGCCCCAGCACGTCTCCATCCCTCAGCAGCCAGGGGGAATGATGCTGGAGAAGAAAGCACACCTTGGGCAAACAGACTCCAGAGCCTCAGCAGAATATTTATTTCCTAATTTATGGGATAATTGTCCCACCACTACAGGGAGGGGTTAGAGGGAGACTCGGTTGCTATAATGTTCTCTGCAGTGGAAAACGAGCTGTTCCTCATGTGAGGGGTGAGTGGATTCCGTGCCACTCTACCTGCCCTTTCCCAGTGACAGGTGTCACCCAGACACTGGGGGTGTCACCCATCAGCCTCTCTGGGACAACAATTGCCTTTGGTTTTTAAGATGGTTGTAGGAAAACTGCCATGCTTCATCCTTAGGCTGCAGACAGCTAAATTATTATTTACTTCAAAAAATTCTCTCTCCTGTGTGCCTGAAACACTGAATTTCTGAGACTTTTGGCTGGCTCAGTGTCCCCTGGGAGTGGGCACAGCTCTGGCTGCCTTGGGAGGAGGTTTCTGTGTCCCACCAGTGCATGGAGGGGCTGGCACAAGTCCCCATGGCCAAGGGCATTCAGATTTGTCAAACCTGGCAAAGGAAATGAGGCTGTGGGCACGGTGGGGACTGGTTTGAGTGATTCTTGCTCTGGAATTCCCATCCAGGCAGGGCAGAAGAGCCGTGCAGCTCAGAGCCTGTGGGAGGGGACTGGCAGGTGCTGCTCAGCCTCTGGGAGGATTTCAGCTCCACAGTGCAGGGACACGAGGAAGGCAGCATTTCAAGAAGGATAAAATTCCAGTGATTCCCTGGTCCAGCACTGTCACAGCTGCTGGTGCTTCCCAGAGCACTCAGGTGCCCGGAGAGAGTCAGGGTCTAGTTTTACCTCAAGTACTCCACCTTAATTGGGCAGGTAAAACTCTATAATTAGGGACCTTAACTGGGGAATTTTTCTAATCCATCATATCTGCTCCATTATTCAGCTCTAACAAATCCATGCATGCAGGGAGAAGCAGGGCATTCTTCACAACACTGTCAATATTAACGTCTTTCCAATTACAGAGCATTATAATGGAAAACTAATGAGGAACTGTGACACGCTGGCTACAACTTCTAACTTTTGATTAAAGCCTCCTTCAAGATGCTCCCCTTTAATTTATGGGACATGGCTGGCCAGGAACAGGCTGAGAAATGTGGGGAGGGAGTAGCTGCTCCTGCACCCCCAGAACAGCCCCCCTGCCTGGGAAGTGGCTCCAGGGGAGGCCCCAGGGTGTCCTCACACCTTCCACATGGGATCAGACAATCACAGGGTCATAAAAGTTGGAAAAGACCTTCAAGGGAAGGTCCTGTGGGGGGAGACACCTCTGCCTCACCAATGAGCAGCACTGGCACTTTTCTGGAACAAACAGGATTCCCACTGAAAACTAACATGACAAGAGGAGCACATGGTAATAACCCCGTGAGGAGTCATGGCTCTCAAGATAACTGCAGACTTCAGATTAAATGAAATTTTGACAGAGAAAAATATGTATTGGCAACATTTCTTGATCCACAATTCAAAGAGAAAATTGAAACCATATTTCCGTAAGAATCAGTCACTGGAAAGAAGTTCTTAATAAACAAAAAGAGACAGGTCATGTAATTCACTCCCTTTTCCTTTTTTCCATTTGTTGGCCAGGAACGATTAAGACTCAAAGAAAGAAAGTTTTTAACTGAAAATTTTGACTTCAACCTGACAAACAAAACAGCTCGGAAGGAAGTGTCCCAGCTGCAAGTCTGAATGTTTATGTACGGAGATGAAAGTAACATTTCCAAACATTCAACAATTTGCAAAACCAAAACTGCTGGGTTTGGGTTGAAATCCTCTGGTTTTACGTCTCCTCTCTGTCTCACTTTCAAAAACATCAGCTGCAGAACCCAGAGGTGGAGAGATGGAGGGGGACTGTTCTTGTTTGGTCAGGAAGGTGTTAAATATTCCCTCCTGGAGGGTGTGGGGGTGTCAGGGAGTGCTGGAGCTGTTTCCATTGACAGCTGTCCACAAGTCAAAGGCACCTACACTGGGGTGCTCAGGAGTGGGTGCTCTTGGAGGACATCTCTCTTCACTCCAGAGCCAATGCCTTAAGCTCAGGAGTTTTTTCCCTGGATTTTCTGCTCTACTTGTTCCCAGGGTATAAGGTTTTGGCATTGCTGCTTTTTTTTTATTATTATTATTATTATTTGAAAATTCTCTTCCTTCCTCTGAAGTGAAAATTAAAGCAAAAGTCATGAAAACAGGGAAAATAAAAGAAGTAATAATTGTGAAAATCCTTAGGAACACCTGCCAGAAGATTCCCTGGAGGTGGGCTGGCACACAGAGTCAGCAGAGGCTCCTTTCTGGCTGCAGAGGGGCAGAGCAGCATCCTGGGCTGGGACCCTCAGCCCGAGCCCCCCGGTCCCTCCATCCCAGGGGCTGTGGGAGCTGAGCTGGGGCTGCACAGAGAGCAGGCACTGCCCTCCTGTGCCACACAGTGACACGAATTAGCGGGTGACAGTGACAGAAAATGGAAAAGAATGGCCCTGCAAATGCGGTTACAAGAGAAAAGCAAATTGATTTAGTGGACATATGAGTATTTTTGAGAGAGAAAGCAAGAGAGCTGCCTGACATATTCCAAGATACCTCACGATTGCTTCTCTTAAGGAGATGTCATTCAGATTTCCCTGAACTAGCCTTTAAATTACAGTTCTATAAATAGCTCGGGCCCTGGCAGTATTTACAGTGTGAGCATCAGGTGAAAAACTCTGGTGGCTGCTCCTCTCACCTTGTGCCTGCCCTGCTGGAGGTTAACTCTGATTTCCATGTTAATGCTGCCTCGAGCCCAATGGCTGCCATTTGTCAAATTAACATTCATTTCAACAACCCAAAAGTGAGAGCTTTTAAACATTAATTCACAACTATGAGCTCTTCTCAGCACATTATTATGTTACTGTGATGAAACAAACTGCCTATAGAAAGATATAGATCTTGCTGGAAATGTTGGCACCGCAAATGGCAGAGGAGACCTCTTACAGGGGCAGAGCTGACATGGGCAGGGGCAGCTGTGCCCACAGCCCAGCACTGGCACAGGTGGGAACAAACAGGGCTGAAAGCCCACGGAGCTGCTGCCCGTGGGATCTGCACAGGCAGGATGTCCCCAGGAGCCACTGGAGGCAGCTCAGGGCTGGATACCCCACCCAGGTCTCTGGAGTGTGGAATCCTGGAGCCCCCAGCCCAGCTGGAAATGCCAGCTTGCCTCACTCCACTGCCCTCTCTCCTTCCTGCATGGCATTCCCAGGGAGTCTTTGCCAGGAACCTTCTCCTCCTGCCACACCAGCACGAGCATTTCCAAGGCAAGAGATTATCATCTGAAAGATTTAAATCAGTGCTATTTTGAGTCTGCAATTATTCCAGCTCTCACCATGACTGATCAATGTGCTGTCTCTGATTAACAAGATAAATTAGAAGAAGAGCATTCCTGTGCTGCTGCCTGAGGAGGGCCATGCCAGCACATCCTGGGCACCCCTGCACAGGGGAGAGCACAAAGGCAGGACATGGTGCCAGCACCCACCAGCCCTTGGGACATTCCTGGCACAGGAGTTGTGCTGCTCCCCATGGACATGCTCCTCCCTCCTGCCAGGGCAGTGAAGCCACAGGAATCACCTCTGCTCTTCTGCCAGGGCACTTCCAAAAACTGCCCTGTCCAAGGGCAGGGAGGCATGGATGGTTCCTGCACCCTGCAACCACAGCAGGTCCAGTGGGAAATGCCAGAAACAAGGGAAACCTGCCACCCTTCTGCCAGGAGCACCACCAGCCCCTCACAGCCTGTGTGGAGGCACTGGGTGCCACAGGTGACGCTTGGCAGAGCCCTGTCCCCTCCTGTCCCCTCCCACACATTGGGCACCTTGTGGACAGTGCTGTCCCAAGGGGCTGGCACTTCCCTCCCTCCTGCCAGCACACCCCAGACCCCTCCCAGTGCCTCATCCCTCCCACCTTGATATCCAGAGCATGGGTTGAGTTTTAGTGGAGCTGAAGGATCAGATGAGCTGCTGTGGTTCTTTCTCAGCACCCGTGTCCAGCAGTGAGTGCCAGTGGTGTGTCAGGGCAGGATTTCCTCTCACCTCTCAGAAGGAGAAGGACTGGGGGGGCCCTGTGCCTGAGACACCCCATGGTGCCAGGCACTGCGGGGACAGTGGGCAGGACCCCAAAGCCACCGTGGGCAAGGCAGGTGTCACAACCCTTCATATCCTGCGGCACCGGGACCAGGAGTGCCCATCCTGCATCTGCTCTCCTGATTTTCTTGAGGGTCTCTTTCCCCAAATAAGCACAGACAGATACCTACAATTCAACTACATCTGGAATAATCCTCAGCTCCTAACCAAATGCAGAGCTGTAATTCAATCAAGATGTTCTGCTGACACTATAAACTGGGAGAGCACTGTGTGTAAATGCCAGCAGAACCCGAGACTGAATTACAGCTGGGCTGTTGCACCAGACACGTCGTGCTCAAACACGGGGGAACAGAGTCCTCTTTGTTAAACTAATTATTTTAATACATAGAAGGAGAGGACAGAAAGGACCAGTTAAATATTTACCGTTTCAGGCCTGTTCTTGCAGGACATTTTTCGCTGCTGTTGATATAAGCTGCCCTGTGATGCAGTTAAACCTGCCCATAAAAAAGGAGAGGTTGGAAGTGTGCATGACATATTTCAGGGGGACAGGAGGACTCCAGGGGTTGGTAATGGAACCCACAGCCTTTCACCTCTGGAGCACTGGTTTGGATCCAAACGCTATTTCCACCTGGAGGTGGTTTGGCAGCACCCCTGCTGTGAGCTGGGCTGTTTTCTGTCCTCATGACCAAGTGAACTCGTGGGGAAAAGGTCCCCCTCGCTGACACAGTGCTGGGCATCCTCTTGGAGGCACTGAGAGGGCAGGGGAAGGGCCTCAAGCTCTCCTTGCTGCCTTTGGGAGCCCAAGAACAAGCACCCACAAAAACTCTGGGAAGTACTCAAATATGCAGCAAGCATTTCTTTTCCATGTGGATGCATTGCCATTAGCCCTGCCCATTAATTAGAATAATGCTAATTGTTATTATAATGATGATTATAGAGACTGCTTCATATTTACTGAGGTTGGAAATTTCTAAACCAAACCCTTGCACAAGCTGCGTGCTTTTATCAAAGCCATTAATGTCTGAGATAACATTTTTAAATGCCAAACATTCTATGAAAATATATATTTATATCAAGAAAATTAAATTTCAGCTTAAGGTTCTTATTATAAATAAAAGAAAATAAGTCAATAAAACAATAAATATTTAACTGAATGAAGCAGAAATTATATCCAATTATATTTTCTTTAAAACCCAATTTATCTGCCAATATTTTCTTTAAATGCTCATGTTACTTTTTCACTTACTAACAATAAATGCCTGGATGCATTTCAAAGTGGTGCCTTTTCTATTATTTCATTTCCTGGAGTCCTCGGCTTGAAAGGACATTAATAGCACACTATAAATAAAATAAAAAAAAAGTTACTTAAGGATTTACAGCTGAGGATTTCTATGGAAACAAACCAGAGAGGGGAGTTTGCATCAGGTTGGGGATGGGGGAGGGAAACAAAGAGCTGCAAACGGGAACCAAAGTTGAGGTGCTGCTTGGCAGCCCTGGGGCCTCCTGTCTGAGTCCAGCTCCGTGTCTGGGATCACCTGGTTTGGGGGCACGTGGGTACCTCATCCTGCTCTGGCATGGGGACACCAGCAGGAGAGGGATGGTTTGGGGTGCCAGGGGGAAGATGCTGCCAGAGCCCCTGCCTGTGTCCAAAATGGGAGTTGTAAGAAGGTTGAAGGGACAGTTCCACATGCCGAGGCACCATGGGACACTGGGACATCATGGGACACTGGGATGCCATGGGACACTGGGAGACCAGAAGTTTGGGGTGTCTCCTTTGTGCCAGCTGCCCCTGCCTGGCACTTGCCCACACTTGGAGCATCTGAGCATCAGCCAGAGAAGAGGAATGGCTCCATCGCCAGCTCTCACAAATGGGAAGCAGATTTCCAAGTGAGAGGGACCAAAATGACTTGCATAACATAGGAAACAATTCAACAATCAAAAAATCTTTCACTACTTAATAGGATTTTATAAATTGAATTATCTGTGTAAGCGCTGACAGTCGGAGCCGATCAATCAATTAAGGGATGCCAGGCTGGAGCCCGCAGCCCACTCCGTGGGCAGAGGCTGCTGCTGGGGCACCTGGCTCCTTTCATGCCCCCCAAACCCCACGAGCAGGGCCATGCCAGGGTCTCCCCCTGCCACAACAGGGGTCCCATGGGACAGCCCCGCTCTAGCCAGGGAGCCCCAGCCTCAGTCAGGGCCACATCTGGGACAGGGGCCAAACCCTCTCTGTGTCTGTGGAGCCAGAGGGCCCTGGGAATGGCAGAGCCATGGGAATGGCAGAGCCAGGGGTGCCCTCTCTGTCACAGGCTCTTTGGTGACTCTCTTCAGGCTCCTGCAATTTGCCTCTCCCACTGAGTGCACATTGATGCAGTGGGTGCAGCTGGTTATTGATGGCGTGTAGGACCAGGTGTTCATAGACAAAAGGTTAGTTTATTTATCCACTGGGAGACCTTATGAAAAACAAATTCAGGTAAACAACATATTTTTCATGACTGCTTTTCAAGATTTAAGGCAGGGATCCTGTTCTCAGAGTCTCTTTGAAGCATTTCCATTGCACTCTGCTATTACATTCTTCCAAAAAGAGAGATTGCTTCTCGTGCCACATTCTGGCACAGAGAAACCTAATTGAATCTGCAGCCCGTGTGGCTGAACAGCACCTCCTTCTCAGTTATGGATGGGCTGGAGAGTCACTGAAACATATGAGCAGGCCTATTGGAAAGGCAATTTGTTGGGGGGGGTCTGCAGTTCTGTGCTGTGCCTCCTCCTGTCCCAGTCATCCTGCTGCCTGCAGAGTCCAGTCTTCCCATCCCACAGCCATTCCCACCACACCAGGAGGAGGTTTTGTTGTGGATCTTTGACTAGTCAAGGTGGAAGGAAGAATGGGCTGGAGCAGGAGGGCAAGGCTCGGTGCACTACCCTGCCTGTGCTCCAGCATGCCTCTCCTGCTCTTTAAATAGATTGGCACTTTCTATTTGAGGAAAAATGAGTTCTTAAATTGAAATACTGGTTATTGTTATGGTAATACAGCGAGGCTGTGGAAGCAGAGATTTTAAGATACAAAAAAAGGTTAGTTTGAATCAAGTAGCTGAGAGGTGAGTTTGTGTGAAGTACTCAGGACTAATGAGTTCCGTGGAATCCACATCTCGGGTCCAGACCCCTTAATGCTGCTGATGCAAGTGGTGGGTGCAGGTAATCACCAAGATAACCTGAGGCCTCTGGGATCATTACTGCTTTATCACATTTTGTATGAAATATTTTCGGCCTCATTTAGGATGTCAGCCTCTATCAAACCCTTCCGTGCATTAGGAGTGTGACACAGCCCTGCAGCCTCAGTGCACCTGGAACTCTCCCCTCCCTCTCCTGGCCTGCTGTACCTGCAGTCCTCGTGTCCCACTGTGAGGGGTACCCAGAGCACCCCAGACCCTCTTAGGGGGCCGCAGTGCTGAGAGGAACATTTATGAATAATGCAAGAACGAAAGTACCGAGCCCATGTTAGCAGGACACAGTGACTGATTCCCAACATCTGTTATTGCTTCCTCTCATCTGTACCTGAAATTAGCAATTTAGAGCCCATACCTTTATTTGGAAAATAATAGTACACACAGAATTATAAAAGTTTAATACGCTCTCAGTAAAATGAAAAATGAGCGGTTATGATATTGTCTAACACTTTCAAATGTGTTTATTAATTCATGTTTTAAATCATAAGTTTCATTCTGCAGGAGAGTCATACACAGCAATAAGCAAGTTTTAAAATATTAATGAATAAACAATATTTCTCTATTGAAATATAACATGCTTCTTTGAACAATATACCAATGGTAATAAATCACAACCAGCAGAAAATTACATTTCATATTTAATACAACTTGAACTCTGCCTTTATATAAATGATATCTTTTTTGTTTAATTGGCGTCAGTTCAGATCTAGCAGATTGCTAATAAAATTCTGGATTTCCATATTTAATGATGCATGCTGTTTTATGCTGAATTTTACCACAAAAAATGCAGCCTTTTATTACTGGAATAGCAGGTATTAATAGGTGATCTCCCACCCCAGGAAATGGCCGTGGCTGCAGCCCTGGAGCCTCGCCTGAGGTTCCCCTGCAGCCAGGAGTGGCCACAACCCACATCCCCCTTCCCCAGGGGGCTGAGGGTGTCAGGGCAGTGGCAGGAGGAGCAGGAGAGCACCTTCCCCTCCAGGGTGTCCCTGGCCTGGAGATGGATGTGCTCCTGGGGGATGTCTCGTGGTGCCCACCCACCCCAGGAACAGGGGCTCACATAGGGCAGGGGACCAGAGCACACATCAGCACCTGCATTAGCACCACAGAGAGGAATGAAAGTAATTGGGTTTAATTAGCCTGTGTAAACACGATCCTTAAATTTGTTGCCACATGAGGGTTTTGGCAGACTCCAATAAATTAATCCTTTTTATTACATCAATGACAGGAAGATGATCAAATAGGCTTTGATATAGATTTTGGGATTTAGCACCTAGTAGCGCTCTGACACGCTTGAACTTCTTCCTCCTGCTGCTGCTGCTGGAGGCAAGAACGAGGCTACAAACAACTTCTGCTTCTGAGCTGCTCCCAGGTGGAACAGGGGGCTTGGAGACACGTGGATGGGGACACCAGGGGAACTTTGAAGAAAAGTTTGTCTTCGGGATTTATTAGGTAAGTTGAGTGTCAGAGGGTAGGGTGATGCAGGGAGAGATGTGGGGACATGGTGACAAGGCACAGCAATTAGTGAGTTGTGTCAGTGCATTTGCAGCCAGAGGCTGAGTGAACTGGGAGCACAGCCCTGGTCCCCTCCATGCTGGGGCACACGGAGCTTTGTCCAGCCCCTGGTGCACATTGTTCCTCCCACTGAGCTGCAGGACACCTGGCAGGGTTGGTGCCTGTGCCCTGACACGTCACAGCTGATTTCCCAGGTCCTGCAGGGACACAGCCCAGACCTGTGGCTTTGCAAGGGTGGTAATGCCAACTCCATCCTTCCACTGTCTCAGCTGCAGGAAGGAACCAGCAGCTTTATATTTCAGGGAAAATAAATTTGGTGGCAGATAGGCAGCCCCAGGTGCCCATAGGACATGAGGGCCTCACATCCCACCTGGGAAGGCCAGGAGACTGGTTCAGCTGCTGTGCCAGCCCATGTAGCCCCCTCCACCCTGGGCATGATGGCTGGGGAGCTGCTGCACACAAAACCTTCTCCTGCCCCCACCACCAAGGGAAGGATCACTGGATGAGAATTCTAATCATATATTATATTACCGTGTCATATTAGACTAATAAAATCCTAATATGATACAGGAATGGGGAGCATATCATAACTCCTCTGTGGCTAATACAATGCAGGCAATAAATCACTCCAGGGCTTATCCTTAACAATTGTATCAGAGCTTTCTGTGTCACGCTGATAACTCAGTCCCTCTGATCTAATGGTTCACTTTTCTTCACAGTCCATATGGCAGTGACATTAAAGCTAATGAAATAAAATAAAATTTGCCAATCTTTGAAGAATTCCATTCTTTAAAAAGATGTATTTTATTAACACAAACTGGAAACATCTTCAGTTACTTGCAGTTACTTTTATCACATTGGAAATACATGGCACAGATATCAGCCCTGGCATGGCGCTCTGTGTGGTCACATCATCACTGTGGGATCACATGGCACTGCTCATGGTACTCACACACATAGTACCAAGTCAGCAGAGCTGCCCCCACTGCCCCAGTCCTGAGGGGCATGAATCCTGCCATGCCCCAAGGTCACAGTCTCCCAGCAGTCCTCAGCCCTTCCTAGGCTGAAGATCCCTTATTGCATCCAAGGCTGGACACACAGAGAGCTGGGTGCAGGGAGAGGGGCTCATCACCTGCTCCACTGTTGAAATATGAAGGATTCCTGTTCTTTGGGGGGGCTCTGAGGCTCTGGGGCTGCTCCCATAGCTCAACAGGTCACAACCCTGGCACATCTGCCAGGACAGGCATTGTGTTTCCCCAGCTGCTTCTCGTGGCCCCTCCTGCAGGACATGCCGGAGCAGTGCCCACGCTCACCCCACTGCAGGTCACACAGAGCTGGGGCTGGTCCCAGGAGCGTCCAGTTGAGTGGTACCCAGGGGAGCACTGTGTGTCTCTCCTTCAGACACCCCCATGCTTGTCCCAGTGATGGGCACCTCAGTCAGGTCAGTGCCAGGCACAGGAGACGGCGATTCCTGGGACCTGCTCCAAATCCTCCCCTTGCTCCTGCTGTGCTCCACATGGGGCTGGCACATCCCAAGGCTGGTGGGACCCACCACGGGGCTGGTGGGCTTTGTTCTTCTGGCCCCACGGCTCCAGTCGCAGGGCTCCCGTGTGCCAGCAGCTCAAACCTGGGCACAGGGACTCAGGATGGTGCCCCTGAGCAGCTGCAGGGTGGGAGAGCTGAGGGTCTTCTCCCCTCGCACGAGTTGCTGTTCCTGCACGAGGCTCCGACAGCCCTTCGGGGTGCAGCTACTGGGTGAAACACAATATCCCATCAGCAGCTTGATCCCAGTACTGGTGCTGGCAGTAAACCTTCGTGATGAGCGATCAGGCCTCAAGGATAAGATGTTTATTATTTGCCATGGAGCCACGTGTCTGTTCTCCAACGTAAGGAAAGGCCAAATTGCACTTGTAATTCAAAGGGACCCAAAGCCTTAATGCTGTAAAGCAGCAGCTAATGATGCCCAGCGGGCTCAGGGCACGCAAGGGCGGCCCAAAGGTTGTTGATGGCCTTCCTGTGAACCTCCTCAGTGTGTGACAGGTCCTTGCCTGTGGCCAGCAGAGATGTGATCAAGATGAGGGACGTCTGAGTGTTCATTACGCTGCCTACTATGCCTCGGCTGACATACTTTACATTTAAAATATAAAATACCGTTTCCACTGAGATGGAGCACAAACACAGAGCTCATGGACTTCAGGAGCTCCACTAGCAAAGAAAATTTGTTGGGTGCTTTGTCCTCAGCACACAGAAGTCTTCAGCAATTCACAGTCCCCACCTGCCCCAGCTCTCATTAACTGATAATGAAGGCTTTGCAATGCACATCTAGTTATTTACTTATTTCAATGCACCACCTGTAGAGGAAGAAGCATCATTCAATTGCAAACCTGCCTGAGGTGGGTCTGCTCTGTGAACAAGAGAGCAGTGGTCACTGGAGCACGAGAGCATGGAGGGCAGAGTTGCCATGGTCCAGTGGGAGAACAGGGGAGCAAAGGGATTGGACAAAATAACCTGATACAAGAATTGTTGTAAGAAAAGCAGAACCACAAGCTCATTGAATCATGCAAATAATCATTTGGCCACCAAAACAACACCTGAGGGGAAGGGAAGGTGACAGCCAGTGGCTCCTCAGAGCCAGCCAAGCTGCAGCTCCAGGGCTGGTGGTGGGGAGCTCCTCCTGCCTAGCTGAACTAACCCAAGTAGGGAGTAGTTATATTTATCAAAGACCATTTGCTGCAAGTGATTAACGTTAATTTGATTTCCTGTGAGTCAATTTCCTTGAGATATGGTAAATAGGCTATTACCTGTTATTGACCTTTACTTTATTAAAAAGACTTAAAATTAGCATTTATATATATACGTCCTTCCAAAAAAGTTTTTTTAATAAAGAAAAATATTTTTATAATCACATTAGACTTGCTAGCCGAGGCTGTAGCTCCAAAGTTAATGTTAAATAAAAATGGTAATTAAGAGTGAATATGATGATGGTTTTTAAACTCATCTAAAGGCCTGACCCCTTCCTTCACCTCCACTGGATTTGTGGCTCCTGAGCAGAGCTGGGTGGCAGTGGAGGCAGGGGCTGGCGGGTGGAACTCTCTGCCCAGGACATGCCTTTCCCAGGATTTCCAATGCTCTCTGGGCAGGAGGGCACAAGGATCTGCTGGTGTTTAAAGAGATGCTCAGCTCCTGCTCCATGCTCAGCTCACTTTTCTGGAGTCTGACACATCTCCTCGGGCTGACTTGAGCTGAGCAGGAAGAAATAATGTCAACGTTTGATCATGAAAGCAAAAAGTTTATTCATGTTTGAAACTACATATAACTACCACGAGGAAGACTTTTCAATCCAGGGTGTAATCCAGTTAGAAAGTAACACGAAACGGTTTAATACATTAGAATCACTGCCACAAATTATTTTCATGACTCAATCAGTTTCAGAATCGCATACAATACAAAAGAGAGAGAGAAAGGGCCCCTGCGACCCAGGGGGATGTACAGTACCAAATACTGAAGTCTGTATGCATTACAATTAGTTGTTGGTTTTTGCGTGGATTAGTAACAAGATGAAGAACATTCAAAATGCTTCTCAGTATTTACAACAGTTGCACTGTTTTGTGTCCAACCTAAGACCCCATGTTTCCACTTCCGCTGCTTTAGCAGTTGCCAAGGCAACCCTGATTCGTAGGAGATCACAATGTACATTGCATTTTGTGGGGAAACAAAGAGTTAATTACAAGATGCAAAAAGATAAGAAAGAGACAAACTACAGCGTGAGTATCGTTCAGAGGTAGTAAGTGAGCACTCTAAGCTACAGAACATGTTGAAAGTCTATTGGTTTGTATGAGTTCGCATGAGGTAATAAAGCTGTGTTTGATTGGTGAGATGTATAAATACTCTTTTGCTACACTATGTACAACACTCCATATCACGGTGCTTTTTCCTTTCCTTTTCCTTTGTCAGTGGTTTGCTGCCAAGCAGAGGCCCCAGCCCTTGGCAGGCGTGGGCAGCATCCAGCTCGTACTGTAAAACCCCGGGTCGTGGCGTGCACAGAGACCAGCAGCAAGAGGTGGCATCTCCCCAGAACAACCTGTGTCCGTGCTGGGATACAGAGGAGACTCGGGCTCCGGAGGGGCTTGAGCAAGAAAAGATGCTCCTGGTTTCCAATCTAATTTGTAAGACAATAGATCACAACAAGAATGTGACGAATAAGGATTCTTAAACACAACCATTGTTAACCGAAATAACCGAACAGCTCTTTTTATTCCAGCTCTGTGAGAGATATGAAAAGATGAAACACAATCAAAGTCTGCGATTCCTGTTGACTTTCCACGGAAATATGCACACCGTTAAATTTGGGTGAGGCGGTTCTTTGTGTCTGCTCTTGCTACTGAGGTTAAGCTTGTCCTGTACTTTTACCCTTAAGGCCAAGTAATTGGCAACTGTTAGACCAACGTCATTAAAACTGCTGATAATAAATTATGATAAAATAGTTACAGGGCTATAAACAATGCTAAATCTTGGCCTAATTGGATAAAGTGCTTTTTAACATTGTGTGTTTTAAGTATAAATACAAATGATTATGATACCTTTAAAAAACAGATTTACCAAGTTTTCTAATAAGACAAGGTTTTACAGTAAAGCTGTAGGTGGTTGGCTACAAAAAACTCTTTCCTTTTTCTCCTGCGACTCTGAATGCACTAATCAAGGCATCTCAGCTCAGGGAAAAAGTGTTGCTAGGAGATTAGTTAGAGGTATCCGAGTGCACACTTCCCGGCCCTTCTGTAGGGGAAGTCACAGAAGATGGAGTGGTTGCGTCCTGCCAGCCTCCATTAGCCTGCAAAGGCAAAAACAAGTCAATTGATACCATTGCACACGTTAATTACACCATACACTGCGAGTGTGGGGCTGGGGGAGATGCTCTGGGAAGGGGATTTTCCTGCACTCCCCCTGGCTGCAGGGTCTGTGCCAGCGTGTGAGGTAAGGGATGTGGGATGAGAAGGGAAAGCAGGAGCGTTCAGCCACATGTTGGCTGCAATCAGGACTGTGAGATTGCTACAGAGACCATCGGTGCTCTAATGAGGAACATCCCTTCACAGGCACTTCAGCTTTATCCCCTGAGAAGACAAGCCTGGGGCAATCCATGTTTAACTCCCGTGTCTCCCCTCTCTTCCCCAAGTTCAGAATGGCCTTTGCCCACCCGCAGGACCCTCTGCAGCACTGCCCCAGCCCACTCCCCCAGCTCCCCCACTGCAGGGCTGCAGGGAAGGGGCTGCCTGGGTCACTGTTCCACTGATCTCCAGGGGCAGCCCCATCCCAGCCCCTCTCGGTGCCCCCAGCTCCAGCCCTCCCACCCCAGACCTGCAGCAGCACGAGCAGCGCTCAGGAACAAATTTGCCTTATGTCTCGGCCAATCGAGGCAATTGCTGGAATCAATGTCTGATCAGATTTCGGCTGTGGCAGACAGCTTGTCGCTACATATTTTTATGTCAGTCAAGAAGAGGGAGGTGCAGGGCTCGTGAGTTGGGGGACGCTGAGTGGAAGTGACGGGGAGGGCTCTGCAGTGCCCGTGAGAGCCGCCCCGGCCGCGCTGCTGGAGAGAGGGCAGGGGGGAAATGTGCTCGTGGTGCTCCAGCACCGGCACCATCCGTGGCTGGGCCAGCACTCTGGGCTGGGGGACACCACGGGGATGTGCAGGGGACCCCCATCTGTCACTCCTTAAACCCCACACACAGCCTGGTTCCACATTAAAAACACTGTTCATCTATCACGACGAGCGAACACTGTACAGATGCACCAGGGGAGAGGAGCTCAGTAATTATCTCCTCTGCAGATGAAACAGCAAACAGAGCAGTTTTATCCTGACAAACCCAGAGATTTGGGTTCCTTTAAGTAAAATTAACAGCAACACCAACCTGCAGGACCCCAAGGTTGAACCCCCCAACACCCCCTCACTGCTCAGACAGACGGAACAGGCACAAACCCTGCTCCGAAGGCAGAGGCACCCTGGGTTTTTATTTTGTAAAGATACGAGAACCTACTTAGAGAAAGAAAAACTCTTGTGCAGATATGAGTCTAAAGATATTCCATCTGAAGTAAACATCATTCCTCTTTTATCCAAATTTATAAACAACAAATGTACAATATTTTTACTCAGCTTGGCAGCTGGAGGAGAGGTTGTCAGCAAGCATTCTTTTTTTCAAATAAATTAATCCTTACTCTGGTGGTTTGAGATTATGCACTGTATTATACAACAGCGCCTTATCAGGCCTCATCAGTGAAGATGGAATTCATGTCTGTAAAATGCTGCAGGCAATCACAGTTTCATATTTTATCATGTTGATAAGGATATCGCAAATTCTCTGAAGCATTTCAAAACACTTAAATGAAAAAGGAGAAATGCAACTAAAAGGCTTTTTATATGGTTTGTTGTGGGTTATTATGAGTTATTTATAAACCCAAAAAGAAAGATTTGACATTTCAAATGTAAAAGATTTGAGTATTTAATGGTACTTTTTTCCCCTTACAATTGAACATCTTCAATCACATTTTAGATCATTAATATTTACTCTCATGGCAAGTGGCAGCCCAAAACGGGGGGAAAACCTCCCCCTCCCTGTGGCTGCAGCAGCTCACCCTGGGTGTCCCCATTCCCCTTCTCCATGGGGTCCTGAGGCTGCTCAGCACCCACACCCCGAGTCACAGCATCTGCGAAACAGCAGAGTGAACCCTGGGAGGGGAAGAGGGACACTGGACAAGGAATTCTCTACAGTAATTTGAGAGCCCATTACTATGAAGGAACACAAAGAAAAGTCACCTCTCAAGCAAATATGAAACATTTTTTATAAAAAATTAAAGCATTCATTGTTGCAGCTGTAACTGGGAGAAGCAAGCTGGGAATGAGGGATGAGCAGGCTCTGCCATGGAGCCCTCACTGAGAGGCTGCTCCCACGGGGTGTTCCATCCTGGGCTCCCAAGCCAAAGGCTGAACAGATCTCCATGTTTGTTCATTCTGGTGCCTCTCACACACTGCAGGGCCCAGCCTGGACACTGTCACATCCCATCCTTTATGGCCCGCAGGAGAACATTTGGCACCTATCACCATCAACCCCATAAGCTCTCAATTTACTGGCATCTGTTTGCCAGACTTGCTGCTCGCTCCCATTTGGAGCAATAAGGACAAAAGTACTTCTCAAACACAGGAAAAATGGGCACCCTTGAAATGGCCAAAGGTGTATCAAAGTCTGCCAGAGCTGGTGCTGGTGCCTGACACAGGCAGGAACAGCCCAGCAAAGTCTCTGCCCAGCTCTTGGGCCATGGGAGCCTCTCCAAGGCCATTACCTCATAACTCACAAGGTGAAACATATAAAACTTTGGATCATTTGAATCACACCTCTGAAATTTCTCTCTTCTTACAGTAACAAGCCTTATAGCTGCACCAAGAGCTATTCTGCAGTTCATCCCCAAAGATGTGATATTACACAACACTATTGCAAGAGCAATTAATACAGGTATTAATGACTGCATTTACCTGCCACTGTGCTTATGGCTCTCCAACCCACTGTTCCCCGGGGTACTCACATTTAAATTATGTGGACTGTATAGTGAATTTCCTCCCAAGCCATCATTGTATCCTCCCGTCTGATTGATAACATGACGCAGGGTATCCACCTTAAAGCGAGGGGAGACAGGATTCATCATTCCAAATCTATTAAAACATCATCACTTACAATAGGCAACATTTTGAATTATGTGAGCCAAAAGGGTTTAGCATCTTCTATGAAAGGCAAATTTATCAATCAAGACTGACTGGCAGAATTGCAACCAATCCATGCCCGTTACAGCCCATACATCTCTGCTTCTCACACCACCAAACACAACTTCCTCCCAGCAGCTCCTTCCCAAGTGTCTGCAGCAAAGTGCTGGGAACATTCACCCACTGTGTGTGCCTGCATGTCTGGAGGAGATGATGGTGTGGACACAGCACAGAAAGCACGAGCTCGCCCTTCTGAGAGGACTGGAACAGTGACTGACAATGAGGTGTATTGTAACAGCCCAGTCAGATGCATTCTGACAGAAATAAATACATAAATAAATAAATAAATACACTAACTAATAAATAAAAAAGTTTGTCCAATAAATGAAAAAAAAGATGGAGTTCTGGTTTGGGTTTTTTTTTAAAAAAAAGGTGGGCAGAAGGGGAAAGAAAGGAAAAAAGAAAGAAAATGTCACTGCATTTACAGTGTCCATGGAAGTCAGACGCACCCAATCCCATTCCATGAGCTCAAGCCAGAGCCGAATGCATTCACAAAGCTTAAAATTTCAATCATAAAAAAATCACTCTTTCCTTTATATTTGTGAAATTCAATGCTGGGGTAAGAATAGGCCACATCCAGAAATATGCAGCCTCCACTCTGCAGCGAGGCCCAGACCAGTTAATAGAGCCAGAGTAAGGTGGAATTTTTAGCCCAAACCCTACCCTGCCAGAAAGGCCCTGCTGGGGGCATTTCTCCTACCTGTGACTGCACATTGGCTCCGACTTGGGACCCCTGGTAAGAATCCCCATTCAGACTCTGCATGTTCATGAACATGTCCCCAGAATTTGGGAGGTTAAAAGAACCAGAAGAACCTGGAAAGGAAAGAGTTAGGTAGCTGAATAACAGAGAGCTGCAAAAACATAACCCCGGGGCCTGAGGGCAGGGGAAGGAGAAGCAGCAGGAGAGGACAGGACAGGCAGGGCTCAGCAGAGGGGGAGCTTCTGCCCCACAGTGGGGTCACTGGCCCCCCACACCAGCATGTCCCAGTAGGGCTGCCCCAGCTCTCACCCCACACCAGAATGCTGGGCTGGGCAAGCCTGGAGGCCCCGTGCAACTCAGGTCAGCTCTTCCCTCTGGAAGAGCATCCTGTGCAACAATAAGTTCCCCTATTGGAGCTTTCCCCCAGTGGATCATTCCATTGTGAGATGCCATCACCAAACACTCATTTTGAGCCTGTGCTTCGTGTCTCCTTCCAAAGGAAATGGCTGGTTACAAATTATCCGGTTTATTACTGTCAGAGGAGGAACCTTTTCCTTACTTCCTTTTGGTTAAAGTCTTTTTTTCCCCATGGATCTCTATCCCCTTTAAAAGTTGTTTATAACTAAGTTGCAGCAAAACTTGACTGCAAACAGTGTCAGGCACATCTGTGCTTGTGGCAACCTTTGCCCCTGAAGCTCCAAAAGCAACTCCCCCCTCACACACTCCCTGACTAATGCAATGCTCAGACTTGCAAAATGTCATCAACACACCAGCGAGATGATGCTTAAATACTGCAGCAGAACATGTGGCAGAGAAACTCCAAATTAAAGTTGCATCCTTAGATTTCTATTTATAACATCAACTCCATTTCAAGCAACTCAGAATTTAAACTCTAATTAGCACATGCTAAAATATTCCTCTATTTTGTTCTTATCTTGACAATAAATTTAACAGTTCTACAAAACCAGACTTGGAGCTCTGCCCCATTTTATGTTCAATGAATGAGAAAAGGCTTAAAATATCTACAGAAACAAAGAAGGTGCCAGAAGACTGAGCGAGGCAGCTGTTCCCACTGCAGGAATTATGTGGGCCTCACTCTGCTCTCCCAAACGGCTGTGGGAGCTTCACTGTGGCACTGCTTGGCACTTGTGGTCCAGCCTGGAGGTCCTTGGGCTTGGGACCACTCCCCGTGCCACGACTAGGGCTGCTAAGGAGCTGCATCCTCCTCACTCCAACTGAGCCCACTAGGGCACCATTGGAGGCTCTCCGTGATGGACAGCCCTTTAGGATGCTCAGACACACCCAGCGGGTACATACCAGAATTTGGTGTGGTGGGGGAGTTGGTCTGGTTGTTCTGGACAGCGGCGGCCACGGCGTGCGCTGCGGTCACAGCCGTCTTTGCTGCGTAGAGATTGGCTTCTTCCTGGAACTTCCCGATGTTCTTCTTGTACCTGATTCTCTTATTGCCAAACCAGTTGGACACCTGCAGTGGTGAGAGGTGGGAAGGGTGAGGGACATGAAGCACTTGGCCTAGAAAAGCAGGATCCTTTCAAGATGTCCTGCCTGGACCAGCAAATGTGTGTGCCCAGCCCCCAGCCCGTATCTGCTCAGGTAAGCAAGCACTAACCCAGGATCAGTTAAACATCACTATGGACGTGAGCAAGATCTGGCGCCACTGCCCTCTTGGCAAACTGAGGCACAACGGGTGACTGATGACAACACGTATCCTGGAGCCTGCTGAGCACAGCATTGTCTCCTACTACCATGGGCCATTTGTCAACAAAACTGTTGCAAGACCCCAAAAGCTGCTCAGGGGGGACCAAGGTCCAGTTCAGTGAGGGTGAGCAGGCAGTGAGAGCAATTGTTCTTTATTTTTGGGCTGGAACAACCTTGGCAGCCCACTCACAGAATCGTGTTTGGTTGACTGAAAATGAAAGGAATAATATAAATCAATAATGGCTGAAAAGTCACTTTGTCATGTCCCTTTGAAGATGCTGTACTGAAGCCAAACTGGCTCCTGGGGCACCAGCTATTAACCCACGCAGGGGTCACGGCTGAAGCCGCTCAGGAAAGTTTGTGCAGTCTTGCTCAGGGGCTTTGTTTAACTTCAGCTGCTGTAACAGAGCTCCTAAATAACAAACACAGTTTGGAACACAGACAACAGCCAACAAGGCAGAGACAAAAAACAACTGCAACAACCCAGCAGTAAAGGGGAAGGGACCAGTAACAGCCCCAGGGTTATCACCCAGCTGCAGGGCATGGCAGGAGCTGGGGTCCTGTCACAGTGCCTGGTACAGGACCCTGCTGAGGCAGGAGGCAAATCCTGCTGTATTTGATGCAGCACAGCTTTTGTTTAACCACAATTAATGGAAAGCCTCTAGCTTTTGCCGGTAACACAGAAGGCACCTTACACATCCTGCTCCCCAGATAATACTCCACTGTATTCTATATATTGCACTTAATATCACCTTGTCAGTCAGAGAAGCAATAATACATTAATGAAACCCAGCAAATAATTATTGTGTACAATCAGATTATGCTTTATTAACAGTATCATAATTGAGAAATCTCTGCACATCAACCATATTGTCCACGGATGTGCGCAAGACCCCTCTGTTTATGTATGCCCCTGGACCAATCAAACAACAGCCATCACTAATAAAGGTTTATTTAATTCTCACAGTAAAATTTTAATATCACCAGCAGCCTGGGGAAGCCTCAATGTGTGGATTTGCTTGACATCAGATCGTTTCCATTCTGCTAGTCCCAATACTTCTTAATCTTTAATATCAAGGCAATTAAAATTAATGGCCACTCATCCAGAGCCACTGTGGGCAGTGTTTCCTTGACATCAATTGTTTGATGGGATTACCTAGAGGTTAAACTAACAAGCAAGGTTTAATTGGAAGCAATGAGAGGAGCAGCACTCATACGTTATGTTTAACCCGCACACCACATCCAAATGAATACCCAGAAATGTGAAACTCTTCCTGAGAGCAAAGCACATGCCCTGCACTGCAGCAGAGCCCAGCAACGGGGCTGCTGGGGAGTCACAGCCCCCCGGGGGTGCTGCAGTCCCTGCCCCGCTCCCTCTGCCAGAGGACTGACTCTCTGTGCCCCCAGAACACCCTCAGTGTGGGGTCTGGGCACACCTGGGGCTGCAGCCACCCTGGGGCTCAACACTGGCACGGGCAGCTGGACCTGGCCAGGACAGGGTCAGGGCACTGTCCCAGCTGTCTGTGCCAGGCAGAATTCAGGATCCCTGCCCACCTGGAGCACACCTCGCCCTGCCCGTGCTGCTGGCACTGCCAGTGTCCCAGGGATGACCAGGATGCAGCTGCTGGGCCCCCCTGGCAGTGCTGGGACCCAGCTTCTCACCCAGCCCTCTGCTCAGCCTACACATGGAAGTTCTCTCCATCACGAGCTGCCTCACAACACATTTTTCATTAAAACAAAGTATCTCTTCACATAAAAAAAACAATGAACATCTTTCTCCTCCTGATCATTGAAGGCCAATTAATTAATTTGGCTTAATTGTATATTAGATTTCAAACAATACTGTTGCATTTATTTATCATGTTAATTGCAATGTTAAATAAAAAGACAATAAAGTATTACTGAAATCACCAAGATGCCTAATGTGGGATTTGGGATGGGGCAGGCCTGCCTTGTGTCTCCACACTGGCTGATTTCCTGGGATAAATCAGTGCTCACTCTGTAAAGACACAGCTGATACAAGAGCATTGCTGCTGGAATTAGGGAACTACAGATTCATGGATCATGGGAATCTTTCCATTGTTTCCATGTCTGTAGCACACAGTTTATGTTCCACACCTAAAAAAGGACACAAACTAGATAATGTTGAAAATCAATGTGTCGCAATTATGATCCATGATCTAAATCCAAGAATTTTTACCTCCAGAAGTATTTCATTATGCTCCAGCTTTTCCCCCACTCACTTCCCACAGGAAGTCCAGGGCTAAGAACCCCTCCATCCATGGGTCTCCCTATCGACCTCCTCACAGAAACACACTCAGAAGCAGCAGGGGCCAGAGGGTGCTGCAAACCAGCTCCTGCATCCTTTCTTTAAAAGAATGTTAAATATATATTCCCTTGTCAACCACATCCTCCTTTTGTTCCAAGCAGTGAAAGATGTTACTGCTGTACTTCACTGCCATGCTCTCAGCACTGGCTGTGCCCTCTCTCCAGCCCATGTGATGGGCTGATGGTTCCTCACAGCACCCTCAAAGAGGCTCATCTGCAAAAATATAAAACATCAGCCTCATGGTAGGGGAGAACAGATGATACAGTTTATCTCCCTGCAACATGTGCTGATGGGGTAGCTCTAAATTACAGCAGACGAGGTTCTCTGCTAAGGACATTTTTTCCCCCAGAATTACTTTTTCTGTACTCTTAAAAATGAAATTGTGTGAGGTGTTCATCTCAATAAATAGTTTGTCTTTATGCTTTTCTTGAAAAACCTTCTCTACATTTTAAACACCGTTATCAAAACTGAAACCATTGATCTCCCATCTGCAATGAAACGATTCTGGGAGACGATTTTCTTTGCAGCTCAGTAAAGTGCCATGGCAGCAAGATTTCCAGTGAGCGGCTTAATCTGGTGGGGGCAAGACCAAAAACACTCACTAATTAAGTGTTTGAGGGAGAAAATGTTCTGCCATGAATCCCCCCCAGTATTTACAAGGCACTGACAGTACAACGGAGAAACACCTTGGATCATCATTAGGACAGGCTATGGAGGAGCCTGGCTCAGCCAGGGAAAGGACAAAGCCTCTTCATCAAAGACAAGCCACCAGTTTGAGGAGTTTGGGGAGCCATCCATTAACATTATTTATTTCTTTTTCCAGCTCTTGGCCCCTCCAGGTTATTTGCAGCATGGGAGGTAAATGGGGCACAGTGCCAAACACAGCAAGGTTGAGGGGTGCTCGGCCAAGGCTGGAAATGCACGTGCTTGGAGATTTTCCATGCAAGCCCTGAGTAAAGTGCAGCTCAGTCACTCACTCGGATGCCACTGCTTGTCTCCTGTGTGGCTGCTCCTGCCAGGGTTTCAATGACTGCTCAATTCCCTGAGTTCTGGACTACATCTTCCTAGTTCTGTGCCAGCCAGCAGAGCAGCATGTGTGGGGCTGCTCCACAGTGCCTGCTCAGAGCTTTTCTGCTACACGGCCTCAAAAACATATAGTCTTTTTGGTACAAGGAAAGATAACTCCAGCCCAGTTTGATCCAGAAAGTACCAACTAACCCTGCAGCACCACCACGCGACCTTTGTAAGTGCCTTTGGAAATCAAAGATTTGGATATCCACAGTATTCATGTCCTCTAGCTTTGACAGCAGATCCATAAGGAACGCAAGCAACCAGCTGATCACATGGACTCCCTCTCTCACAAATGCTCCTCTCAGTAGATGACACGTGGCCCCCACACCCAGGCTTTCCCACATCATCCTGAGGTTTCCCAAGCCATTTATAACATCCTGCCAGTGCAAAACTCCAATCACTATCAAGGCCTCAGCCCTGTGTCCCTGGTCCCAGGCTGGGTAAGCACTGCCCTTGCTCCAGGCTGGCAATGTCACCCAGCAAGGCTGAGGATGGTGGACACAGCACTACAGAGGACACAATGCAGCTACTCCCATCGCTCACTCAGACTTCCTAATGGATTCAAGAAACAACTAATTCATGCCTATATCAAATATTAAAGAGACAAACCTATATTCCTGTCACAGGCTCTCTGCTGCTGCCGTGTTGTTGAACCATCTGCCTGCCTTTTACTTTATTCTATAGCATATACATTAAATCTTATCAAACAACCAATTAAGAAAGAAATCAGATCTATTAGCACTAGAAGCAATCAGTTATGGCTTCTCAAATGTTCCATCTCATTTCCTTTAGTCACTTCAGCCTTATCTAGATCTGGTTTTTCATCTGTCCACTTGGTGGGATCACTAACCCCTTCCCTGCCAGGCCCAACTCACTGCTGGCCTGAATTTTTCATGCATTCAGTGGAGACTTATAAAGTAAATCTCAACTCAGGTCTTAATTATAAAGCTCGAGGTTGCATTGCTAATAATGCCAATACTGCAGCCTGTGATCATTAATAGTTAACACAAGTGCCGCAGGCACCATTCCTCTCAAAGACCTGAAATATTGATAAGAGAGCTGAGGGAGCAGGAAGGAGCCGACACACAGGCCCTCACAACAGGAAGGGGGTGGCTGGAGAACTTGGAAACTGCCAAGGCACTTCGGTGCCACACAAGTTCAACCTTCTCCAAGCTGTAAAAGCCAGATTTTTATGAGAATAATTGGGCTTTCTCTCATACAGGCCACAAGAAATGTAGTGTGTTGCTTTTGAAGCTTTCTGGTGAAGGAAAGCTTGATGGTGTCATTGGCCTGAGCACCACTGCAAGACACCAGTCCAAACCATACATGTACTTTGGCCCACACAGAAAGCAGCCACAGCCAACAACAGTGCTCTCCTGACTGGGGAGAGGATGGTTTTCTTGCATTAACTTCACAGGAACAGCTGTTACATGTGGTAACAAGAGCAAATCTGCCTAATACAGTTTTGCTAGGGAGAAGCCACTCCAGCATAGCAAGAGGCTGAATTTCTGGCTGGCTTAGAATCACAAGTTTGAGCAATCGAAGAAATTCTGACCTATAAAGACAGATTTTACGTTTGTCAGTAAAATGTCCTTTCCCTGAAATCATGGTCAGCCATAATGAATTCAGAGCAGAGCAAGGCTCAACCAGGAACCTCACTGCTGTGCAGAGAGAAAGCTCATGTGAAGTAGAGTGCTGACCTTGTTGCCTTTTTATCTTCCTCTCTGTACACACACTATATCCCAACACAGCCCCAGCTGCCATGAGCACACTGCCCTTCCTGGGGAGCTCAGCCATGTCCCATCACCCTACAAACCTCATCATGGTCAACATGCAAATTTGAAGGGATGACAGAGGTGCTTTGGGCAGGGCCTGCTCCACTGGAGCCACCTCCTAGAGCCTGGAGAGAGGTGGCAGCATCACAGGGGGAGCTGGGAGGTTGACACACTGTGGGGTGCAGGGGGCCAGAACCTGCTCCCCCCACTGCTCACCTGCGATACCGTGATGCTGCATTTCTTTGCCAGCTCTTCTTTGGCTTCTTCACTGGGGTAGGGGTTACTGAGGTGGGAGTAAAAATACTCATTCAAGATTTCTGTAGCTTGTTTACTGAAGTTACGCCTTTTCCGTCTGAAACGAGAAGAGAAAAGAAAACTTGCAGTTGTTCCTCCAGATGCCAGCAGGTCCCTCGCAGGGTTGGATGGGGGACAGTGGCCCTCGTGTCTCATGGCCATGCTGCAGCACACAGCACCACTGCAGAGCCGTCCCAGCACCATGGGAGGAGCACTGGGCTGCAATGCCACGTCCTGCACCCAGCCCTGCAGGTCTGGACTCTGCCTCTGGCTTCACACCCCTCACTCCCCCCTCACATCCCAAGGGGGCACAAACCACAAACGTGAAGCAGGTGCTGAGCGGGCTTCTTGCCTGTGGCTCCTCCACACCTGTGCACACAGCCCAGCCCAAAGCTCCCAGCCACTGAGCCCCTCTCTGCCAGCAGCTGCCTGACAGAGCTCCTTCCACTCCTTCCCTTCAGCCCAGGTCAGCTGGGGCCCCTGAACAGCTCCCCAGGGTGAGCACAGAGGAACAGGACAGGGCAGCCACATTGTCATGTCCTCACGTAGCCCTCCCTGAGCTAATAGGCTTTTGACAGCAAGTGGATTTCAGGGCTTTGTGAGGGAGACCCATCTGTGTCCCCTCCTGCCGAGGGCTGTGCAGGGCCTGGGCTCTGGCCCCACGTGGGACAGACACCAAGGTGTGCCACCTCACCATAACACGGGGCCTTATGGAACACACCAGCCCATTCTGCAGCCAGTGGGAACCACCAGCCCTTGACACGGTGGCAGACGGCGTGGGTCACGGTGGCAGCACCCGCACAGCTGCAGTGCCATCCCTCTGTGCCAGTGGCTGCTCTCCTTTCAGCAGAACGTCCTGTGGAAAGCTCCAGTTAAACATTTCTTGGAGCTCCTTCCCCCAGGGCTGTTGCAATCACCGCCGGCGCCCCAGGCCAGCCGGCAGCGAGCGCAATCCCCAGCGTGCTCTTGCACAGTATCACGCTGCTGCTGCTAACTGCACTGCATCCTGGAGCAGGCAGGCTCCCTCCCTAGAGCTGTGTTTATCTCATTACTGCGCTTCCGCTCATTTTGCCTTATTTACCTTCCTCCTTTTTAAAGAAATCACTTTAAAATGTGCATCTGCAGGCTCTACCTTAGTGTTCCAGGCACTCTCCACAGACATCTCCTCCAACTGCCTGCAATTACCCTGATTTCCCACACCTGCCAGTGACCTCCTTGTTAATAACATTATTTTGCTCTTGTTTAGCTCCTCACAGCTTTCAGGTGTGAAGCGTGAGCTGCTGGAGGAGGGAGGCTCTGCATGGTGCCTGCTGCTCCTCCCCACTCTGCCCAGCTCTGCTCCCACTCTGCCAGGCTCTGCCAGCTGCCAGGGCCCTGCTCTGCAGACAGCAGACCTGTGAAAGGAATGAGGCTGGGGATCAATATCCCACCTGGGCTTTCAAACCAATCTGACTGTCCCTACAAATGCCCTCCTCCTAATCCCTGTCTGCCTGCCTCCTGTGCAGTAAGCAGCCCCCTGGAGTGGCTGGCAGGCTGTGGGGATGGACCCCCAGCTCCGGCAACAATGCTGGTGTCCGAGGGAGGGAAAACAAGTCCGGTCCTTGCACTAAAATAGGTAGAAAAGGCCTTGCTGTTTCTGAAACCTGTGCAGGTTTCTCTGCTTTCACAGCAGCTGTCGGTGAAGGATGGGGGTCCTGAGCTTTGCTGGGACAGAGCAGCCTCTCCCACCCATCTCTGAATGGGCAGGCTCTCCTGGGTCACCCAGAAAATGTCTCTTCCCCACCAGAAGAGATGAGGGCACTTGCCTCTGCCTTACCTGGCATCAAGGAACCTTGATCTTAAAATCATTACTGCTTCACAAGTGCTTTGTTTGAGCTGCATCTGGATGGAGCTGAATTTTCGATGAATGATGCCAACCATCCTTTCAATCTCCTTGGGAGAAATGGGACGTGTCCGGCTCTGTTCTCTGAGGAGGTTCATCACATGTGTGGTAAATTCATTACATGCCTGTGGAGGAAGACAAGACTCAGACATGGGTTTGTGCTGTCCCACAAGGACGTGAGCTCTGAAGGAAAGGCAGCACTGGGAACTGGGGGATGCTCGTGTGGCCCCATCCCCTCTGCACACAGGAGGCTGCAGGAGCAGATCCCACACATCCTGTCCAGGAGACACTGGGCTGTCCTGGGTCAGCCAGGGGAGCCAGGTGATCATGGCATTGCTCCTGCCACAGTCATCCTTTCCCACATCCCCATGTCCCAGTGGAGAGGAACAGCTGGATCAGCACCTGTACTCACTGAGGGCAGGAGCAGGGTATAACAGGAGGTGTGGGCACACCTCAGAGCCAGGGTGCAGAGCCTGGGCAGGGCAGCCCTGAGCCCCATGCCCTCACAGCACTGAGGAAACCAAGACCTTTCTGAGGCACCACATGTCCCCTCAGCAGGTGAGTTTCAGTGACACTGTGCCCCAGCCTGGCCTGCACCGTGTGGCCAAGGTGCTGAGGGAGCAAAGGCACAAAGAGGCTGTGATTATCACTCCCAGACTATGGCATGTTGATATCAACTTCTCCAGACTGCACCATCACCAGGAACCCCCTGACCTGAGCCTGCACACAACCAAGTGGCCATCACACTGGTGTCTTGCCTTCCCCTCCTTGGAACCTGACAAAAACTCTGCTAGCTACCCTTTTCCCTCCAAAGCCAGGCTGCAAAATATCTACATAATGTGTTGGATAACCATATTTTCAAGGATTTCCCCACATTTCAATAGATCATGTGAGGGAAATAGTTAAAAGTGAAAAGTTTATGCATCTAAAAACTCATAATTTCCTATAACATTTGCTGAACGTCTCACAACTTATTAAGTGAAGCCATCTATGAATGCAAATGCTGATTAGCAATTTGGCAATAGCCCAACATTCGCAGAATTCACATAGCTTTTCTTTAAACCAGTAGTTCATACATGATTAATTAGAACATCTCATTTATGTAGTGTGCACTTTAGCTCATTACTCTAAGTAAAATTCGTTAAGTATTTACATTTAGATAATTAAAATCTGGGTACACCCTTAAGAAAGATGCATACACTTCAGGCAAAGTGATTTTTTTTTCTTTACACTACTGAAAGTAAATTACAGGCTAATTTACATCCTTGCAGCCCTCGTTGGAGACAGCGTTTGGCAAGGCTGGCACAGAGCCCTTTGCCTGCCACCTCACTGGTTGTGGTGCCACGGCTGCCACGGCTCATCCTGCCACCACCACCCTGCATTTCTCAGGTCTCTCTGAGCTCCACATGAAGGACTTCTACATCTCTCATCCTCACTTCCCATCTGTATGTTCTCTTACCAGGGGACAACCTGAGCATGCAAAAGCTTGGGTCTGGCCCTCTGAGCACAGCAGGAGCATCAGCTTTGGCACACTCAAGAAACAATGCACAGGGAAAGGGGACACAGGCACCAAACTGCAGCAGCTCTCCCCCTGAGATCAGATAGCAACTCTGACTGTCCCAAAATACAGCTGAACCCAAGAATTCAGCACTGGATGGACACTCCAGGCACGCAGCTTGAAAGATGTCCCCTTCTCACATCCAGGGAATTCAGTTTCAAAGTACAATAAAAATGGTAAGTTTTGCATTAGATGTATTTTCAGGTATGTCTTTTCTATAATAGATATAGTATCAAAAACTGTACATTTCAAAGCAAAAGTGAGTTTCTTGATTTCAAGAAGCAAAAACCTTTCCCTGGTTTTACTTAACTTGCCTGATGAGACTTGGTTTGGCTACAACTGCTTGGAGAGCCTGGGTTTAATTCATCTCCACCAGCACCTTCCCTCTGCAGAGCTGTCTCATGCAGCACAGTGGGGGGAAGCTCAGAAGACTCTGATGCTTTGTCTTGTTTCTCTTGTTTATTTATAGTGTCCAAGCTACTTGATCCCTTTTCCAGGACTATTTTTCAGGCCTTTGCTTGGTGCCCGAGACATTATTAATAATGTCAGGTTATAAGTGATGGCCTTGTTAACCTGCTCAGAAACCTTGTAGGAGCAGGGATGCTCCTGCTTCCTCAGTGCTTCATCACGACTGCACAGACGAGCACAGGAAAAAGAGAGAAAATGGCCCAAAACAGTGTTGAGGAGCAGGGTGGCAGCCAGTACTCTGTAGGGCTGGTGGTGGCTTCCAAGCTGCCACACTTCACCCCAATTTGGGGTGAGTTCAGGAGACATCTGTGAACTCAGGAAGTGGGTTCCCAGCTGCTCCTGGAGGCCTGGGACCCTTACAGTTCTTTTGCCCAAAGCAAAAAATGTATTTCAGTGTAATTACAGCAGATAGCTTTCAATATGTCATCTCTGTTATAGGAGCTGTAAATTATGGAAGGCGCTGCCTGTGTGCAGCCATTTCTCCCGGCGCCCGGTGAGGGAGCGCTGGGTGATGGCGTGACACACTTTCCATTTCTCTGGTTTTTTATTTCCCGAGTGCATTTCCCTAACTAGCAACAAATATCAGGATCAAACTCGGCCTGGAAAGCATCTCTAGGAAGGCGCTCTGGTTCCTGCTGCTGCAGGATGGCAGCAGGGGTGGGCAGGGCTGGCAGGAGCCACTCTGCAGCACAGGCAGGTGTCTGGCGTGGGCTCCCCGGTGCTCCCCTGCAGGAGGGCACCCCCTCCCAGAACCTGCAGTGCCAGGGGCTGAGATGCCAAGCCCTGACTGCCTCTCGGCCACTGCGGTGAGACAAACAGGCAGGAGACAGTTTGCTGCCAGGCTGGGGAAATTATCATATTTCTGTCGAGCAGACATGGCTGGGTGTCAGGATTCGTGCATGTCTCAGAGCAGCTCCTCCCCTCTCTCCTGCTCCAGCAGCACTTGAGCATCCTCCAAAGTTTCCTGTGGCGTGGCCGCATGGCTGTGACATTTCAGCCGAAACCTTTGTAAATGGATCTACAGGGCAAAAAATGCTCCTGCTTCCCCCACATCATTAAACTTATTAGAGTCCAAGGATGTTTGCCAGGAACCGGCTGTAAGCACGAACCTGCCACCGCTCTGGCCGAGGTCTGCCTCCATCCTGTGTCCCTGTGACTGTAGGAGACACACTGCTGCTGCATGGGGCTTGTTCATCTGAAGCCATCCCCATCCCAGTGCTATGGCTGCACCCAGCAAGGTGAGGAGAGCCCAGGGGTCTGTGCAGGACAGCTGGGGCCTTGGGGCTTCAGGGGAGGGCAGGAAATTTGCACAAAGACCCCGACAGGTATGTGCTCAGTTATTTGTTCCCCACTTGAACAACACTGTGAAAGAGGCAGCACAGATGAGGCAGTGCCACTGGCACCCAAGTCACACTGTGCTGCTGGCACCTGGCAGCACATGGCAAATGTTCCTGGTGCCACTGGTGTGGCAAAAGTGGAGGGTCACCAGGTTCCAGTGGTAAAAGCAAACCCACAGGTTTCTGCAGCATGCTCTTCACTCCAAACAAAGACACGGAGTGCTGGCATCTGCCTGACCCAGGATTTCCCTAGTTCCTGTCCCAAAACTTGGTCCAGAAGCTCTGCTGGCACCTCATGGCCCACTCCCTTCCAACTTGCTCCAGCTGACCTGCTGTGGCCAAGTCTCATGCTGGAGCCTCCCACCACCTGCCCTGGGAGCCCATGGGCTGAGATGGCCAGTGAACACCTCACCACAGGGATGAGGGTGGCACCGAGCGATGGACACCTCCCCTCCTCTGCTGCTCTGGGCTGGGCAAAGGGGGCAAACATGGGCTTGGGCGGAGCTTTGTGCAGTTACAGACAACAGAAAACACTCGGGCATGCAAGACACATCCTGGCTCCAGTCACTGGCTCCTCAGAGCCTGATGGGTTCCCACCATGGCTCTCTACAGGCAGAGGGGTGGGGAAGGGGAGGAAGGGACGTGGTCCAGAGTGGGCAGCAGCGGGCGCTGGCAAGCAGAGGAGTGCAGCGGCAGGTACATGAACAACTGAGAGACTGATGTCTGACCTGTTCATATTTCTCCAGCTCTGTGTGATAGATTTGTCTGATCTGGGTCAATTTGGCTCTGTAATCTGAGTGTTCAATAGAGTTATCTGAAGACCCTCCAGAGGCTGCTGCGGCTGCAGCTGCTGCCGCCGATCCCCCACCTTTCTCCGGACCTGAGACTCCTTCTGCCAGAAGCATATTGTCTAGTCTCATTAGCTGAGGATCGGGAGGGTCTTCCTCCTGGGCTCCTCGGATGCTCAAACCTTGGGCAGAAAAGAGAGAACAAGAGAAAACACAGTCAGTATTTCTGCATCTGCCCAGCCCCTGCCCGCTCACTGCATGCCTTCAAGGAGCCCTTTGCAGAGTCCACCTTGTCCAGGGGCCATGGGCACCAGCCCTGCCCTGGTCCTGCCTCTGACACTCCATGGGCACCAGACCCTCCCTGACTCTGCCTCTGGCATGGCCCTGGCACCATCCTCCACCACTGATCCTGTGAGGCACAGCCTGGTCAGTGCCATGGGGGGACAGCAGTGCCATGGGGGACAGCACTGTCATGGCACCTTCTCTGCTCCCATACAGAGCAGGACCGTCTTCACAAGGCCTTTAAAGAACCCTGCAGAATTTTAAACACCTCATTGTAGGCACCAGAGGGGTGTTCACAAAAGGAGAGGGACATTCACCTTCTGGTTGTTTTCCAAGACCCAGCTAAGCCCTCATAGAGCTGGCAGTCCCCTCTTCATTATATCACTTTTGTGCAGGGCGTATGGTAAAAGTGTATTATTTATTTAAAAATAATTGATTTGCTTCCCATTTCCTTCCAAATGGATCTGAGCACCATGTTATTCTTAGGGAGACCTGTCCCACTGGATTCCATCCCTCCCATGAGGCCTAAGAGTTGGTTTAAACTTTCAAGAAAGCACAGCATTAATTTTGCTCTAAAATACACATTTTAAACCTGTCACTTTCATTTAAAACTATAATTCCATATAATTTCATGGGAATAATAAAAACGTCTCATCATCTCTCTA
>WBMV01003392.1:0-72500 GCA_013396655.1 Campylorhamphus procurvoides | reverse complement strand
ATATGCATGGAAACACATTGAGCTTGAAGAGCAGAGACAGAAGTGAGGCTGCTAATGGAGAGTCTGCTCTCTCAACTGCAGCCACCACATCCAGGCTGCAAGCACAGATCTCCCAGGGAGGAGGAAAATACTGCACACTACTTCCAGCTGAAAACATCAGACTTCCTTAGTCATGGGCTTTATGGATCTCTGTAAGGTTCCCCCATAAACCCCTCACAGCAATAAGGATCCTTCAGGACCAATTTATTCACCTGACTTCCCTTTGCATATCTTTCCTCTTCTGCTCCCACAGCCATCTTACTTCTCCTTCTTACTACAGAATGTTCCAAATACAGAACATGAACTGCACGTGGTTGTGCTCACACACAGGCACTGGTGCCACTGGTACCAGCATGGCATCCCCCACGCCTGCAGTGCATGGCTGTGTCCCCACACCAGTGTGCCACCAGGGCCACCAGCAGAGCAGGACACAGACATCTGAACACAAAACATCAAGTTTTACTTGTGTTACTATAAGGGGCATACCCTGGCTTTATGAAGCAGGTTGTGTGGCACCGGGTGAATAAGGGAAGCAGAAAAACCATCAGGTACTCCTCAAGATGTGACTTTGGGGACACTGGGTGCAGCCCCCATTGAATCACCAAATTGGGTTGGAAGGGCCTTTCTGCAGATCATCCAGTTTCAATCCCCTGTGCAGGGAGGGACACCTTCCACAAGACCTTCCACTAGACCAGGTTGCTCCAGATCATTGAGTAAAGCCAGGATAGCACAGTGGCACTGCCCACTCCCACAGCACATCAGGTGGACAAGGTCTCTAATTTAACACTGCAAAAGCTCATGTGTATGTAAAAATATGATCAAAGTTTTATACATGTAGAATTTCCTACCAATAAATCACACAAAGGAATATCTACACTGAGTAATAAAACTGAACAGATTCTAAAACTGATCGGTAAAGTTGCTCATAAATTGTTGTTTTCAGGAAGCTGTAAACAAAAGCTGTATAAGCACCAAGTGAGCCTTAGGAGGGACTCAGCACACAGAGGTTCCAGCTGCTGCCTGCAAGGAGAAGGCACTGGGTTTGGACAGTGTCTGGAATCTTTTGTTATTGCCCAGCATAAACATTCCATCTCTGGCTCACTATACTGGCAACAACAGGAGAGGAGGGGGCAGGAATAAATGCTGTGACTTTGTGGCCCCCCGTGGTGTCTCCTCCTTGCAGGGGTTTACATGACCTGCCATACCTGCAATTTGATGGGCTGGTTGAGGCACATCTCTGTGCTCTCTGCATTTTATTTAATTGCATTTCAACAAAAGAAAGCAAGCACATGCAAACCATGCACTGAAAGCAATACTTATCTGACAGGGACAGAAACTATGTGGGATTCCCAGACCAGACACCACAGGAGAACACATGGCAAACTCTCACCTTTTTTGTTTCAGAATAACACAGAAATTACTATTTTAGCTGCCTGTCGGGCAGTGAAAGGCCCCTGCTCAGCTCCACAGACTGGATTACCTGCATAGAGGACCTGGAACCTCCCAGGAACAGCCCTTTCTGGAGCAGGTGTTTCAGGTGGCAGAGGCAGAGATGTCAGCTTGGATTTGAACTCACAGAAAGGAATCTTTGGATGGAAAAGCTCCAGGACCTTTGAATTAAATGAAAGACCAGAACACTCCACAGAATGTCTGCAACAACAGTCTCTACAGAAAATTATGAGGAACTACATAAATCCACCCTCTTCCTCTTCACACAGGCTCATTAAAGCAGTACTGACTCTCTGGGCAGCTATAATTCTGCTGAGTGATACCCTGGAATCACCCTGTCAATACCCAGTGGTGTGCTGCCTCTCCAACTATCTGTGCCCCTAATATTCCTCTCTTTGATGGGATTTGCTGACCTTTAATCTGATGCTAGTTTACTCTCATCACTGAAGTGCAAGTCAGAGAGCAATAAAACGGCAACCTCACTGATTCAAAAGGGAGAGCTAAAGCGCCACTAACTGTGAATCTAACCTTTTGGAATGGCTCTGCCTTAAAAGGGGAAACATGAAGTACAAGGCAGCTAAAACAAACAATATTTAATGCTGACTACAAGATTTATGGCAGCCCTCTTTGCATGAGCATTAAATTGGAATTCCAGGGCTGGAAACTGAGGCAGAGGAGAGGGACAGGCAGCACAGACAGCCCAGCCCACACAGCCCCTTCCCCACGGCACAGGCACGGTGGGCACTGTTGCTGGGGGACTGATGGGGTGACAGCAGTGGGGCTGTCGAAGCCAAGAGCCTGACACGCTCGTCACTGTCCAGCCCTGTCCAACAGACGTAGTGACAGTCACAGGCTGGAGAGCAGCCTGTCCCTGCACGTGCCACACAGCATCTCCACCTGTTCCTTTAGCTACTCCATAAACTGCAGCAAATCACAACCTGCAACATGACCCCAACATTCCAGTGGGCTCTCTGCCTACCCAAGAGGACTGACTGCCCCTGCACTGCTGGCTCAGGGTGCAGGAGTGTCCTGGGCACTGTGGTGGCACACCCCCAAACCCACCACTGCCCCTGGTTGGTGCCTCCTGAGTGCCTGTTCCCTTGGCCAGCACATAGAGAGGAGTGTGATGGTACCTTATGGGGCACAACCAGTACCCCCAGTGGTGTCCTGGCAGGGGAGTGCATGCACAAAGCAAGCAAATAAAGGAGACAAATCTCACACTTTGTGTACACACAGATCAATACAAAACACACTGAAGTCACAGCACAAAGTAAAAGAGAAATTATTGCATAACAAATTTTTCCCTGGCTCTCTGGGGAAAATAAAGACTGACAGCTTTGGGTTTAACAGGTGCTGCTAGAAGATGAGCTACTTATTAATACTGCTAGGAAGGAAAAGGATGATAAAAACTATAATGTGATTAATTATTTATGTTTACGAGCATGATTTTTAAGAGTTACAGTCTGTCATGCAAATCGCTCGGTCTGGTTCGACTCGACACGCCGCAGCCCGGAACGTGCCCGAGGGCTCAGCACAACACGTGTGGGGATTGCCACGGCCCTGCTGGGCACAGAGCCCTCGCCCCACGACAGCGTGTGCCCGGCATGAGCATGGCCAGAGGGAGAGGGGGCACAAACAGGAGTTCCTCAGGAGCACAGAAACTGGGGAAACTCCTGGCACGGCGTCCCTGGCAGGCAAAGGGATGGCAGAGGGGAGGAGGTGAGAGCCCTGGTGGTCCCGGACCCCCGCCCAGCTCGGGGACACCGCTGGCCCCATGGGATGCTGCTCCCCCCAGCCTGTGAGGTGACCTGGGCTCTGGGGTCCCACCCCACGGAGCTGTGGCACCGGCATCGCCAAAACAGCCGCGGATTTGTGTGCAGCAATTACTGCTCAACCCCCAGCCCGCCTGCCTGAAGAGAAATTTGGACACGAACATTTGCAGGAACTCACAAAGACAGACTTTGTCAGACCTAACAGGGCTGATAAGGGGAGAGCTTTTACAAGGGACACCAAGAGATGTATCAGGCGAGTGCAAGGCTGAATACAAAACAGTATTACTGTAAAAAAGAACAAAGAAAAGGCCTAAGAAGTGGTAATACATTAAAAATTTAAAACCTGGCACGACAAATCTGGATACTCCCTGCAGAAGACAACTGATATTAATGAACAGGCCTGTGCATTCATTGTCTGGGATCCCAGAGGAAAAAAATAATGCTGGTTACACTGAATTTTTTAAAGAGAAATTCTTCTTTCCACAAACAGCTCCTCCGCCAAATCACCAGCCTATTCCTGGCAGCTTTAACCATCTAAACCCATTCACCTGCCCAAGCACTGGATTCACCTGAAGGTCCCTCATTTCTCCATGCAATTCCTCAGCACAAGACTCCATCAGAGCGTGGCTGCCCCCACCAACACTGACTTACGTGGGAAAAAGTGCTCAGGCTTGGCTTGACAACCCTCTCAGCTCCAGGGAAACCAGCTCCCTTGGCACAAAAAGGGGTTTCTGGACTGCCTGACCTGGCAGCACTCAGGGAAGATGAAGTGAAGACAACCCCTTGGTTTGCACAGGCCCCTGGAGCACCCGGCCACATTCAGGGGTTGGCAACACTTGTGCAGCCAGGAAAGAATAACCAGAAAATTGGGAAATGCTGAACACAGCACATACTTTTCCTCTGGTGGACACAGCATCAACACTTATGCAGGCTGGGACAAAGAGCAGGACAAGCACTCAGCGCACCATTGGCATTGTCACTCAGTTGGCACACGGAACGTGGAAGTCTCTGTGGGAAACCTCTCCAAGTGCCATAAGATCTGGGCAGCCACAAAGCCCGTCAGCTCCACCAAATGTGTTGTGGAAAGGGGAAGCATGAACCACAGGGAGCTGACAGAGACAAGAATACGTTTGGGAGGGAGGAGCTGGGTGAAACTAGAGGCAGCCAGGGCACCCAAGCCCCAGGTTGCACAAGGGGCTCAGACCCTTGGATGAGCCACCCACACTGCTCCCAAATCTGATGGTTGTCCCTGATCTCGGCTACTTCTGTTCCTTCCCAAAACCCACATGATTGCTCAGTGGAAGGGCTTTGGGAATACCCCTCTGAGTACAGTGCAAATCCTGAAGACACTCAGCACACACCCAAGACTGGCGGTGCCAACTGGTGTGCCCAGCTCAGCCCAGAGCTCTTGGCCGCCAGAGTGCCCGGTGTGGGGAGGAATGCCCTAAAACCCACCAGCCCTTGGCTCCACACAGCATTTCCCGGCCCTGTGAGGCTGTGGAGCTGTGGCAGAGCTGCACACTCAAGTGCACAGAGCAGCAGAGGCTCTGGAGGTGTGGGGTGTTTGGTGAGAGCCTCTACCTGCCCGCAGCAACGCGCTGGGGGACACTGGGAACAGCAGCGGTTTCCAGCAGGGTCACCCGTGCAACACACAATTATGCCAGGGTGAGCTGTGGCACAGGGAACGCCTCAAGTTTTAAACTGTCATTAGAATACCGTGGCCTGGTTTTAACAATGCAGCAGCGCTTCTAATGATCTTTAAGGTAATTCGCTATTCAGACCCCGAGCAAAAGATGCAAATGTACCACTGAAAGCTTCTTATTAAATACCCACAGGCTACAGTTCTGTACAATAAGTGGTCCAGGTCTTTTTAGAACATCCTAATTAGATGAACAGAGATGCAGAAAAATGCAAAACCAGGTCATGCAGCAAAAATGTTGGGGGGAAAAAAAGCTGCCAAACAACCCCCCTCCAAGCCCCTCATTAAACACCCTCCCCCACCCCACAGCCTTTATTAAACCCTCACAGTGTGATGAAGAGGAGCCAAAGACTCCCAGCCCACCACTGCCCCCAAAACAGAGGTGCCCGATATTGTTAAAGTTAAGTTTTCAGTTTATTGCCAGGGATATGTCTAAGTGATGAAATAAATAATACTATGAATAATACATTAAGCAAAAACCCAATCTGAAATTAAATTTGCCTTGGGTTATCTCCCTTTTTGCTATATACATACAGAATTATTATGCACTAGGGGGGAAAAAAAGCTCATATCAAGGTAACACTTTTCCCCTGTTTGAAAGTAGCAAGAATTGCCCCTGAATAGCTGCTGCCTTACACAGAGATGTCAGGCAGAACTTCCCTTCTCCCTGAATCAGGAGAGAAGCTGGCAGACAGGTTCAGGGCTGACTGGAAGGATGCTCTTGACCTGACTGCACAGAGCTGTCTGTGCCAGCCCAGCACAGGAACCTGCAGCACCATGTGCAGGTGCACCAAAGTCCATCAGACCCTCCCGATGGCCTCACCGAGGGGATTTACCCTCAGTGCTGGGAGCTGCTCTCATGTTTATTTATCTTTATGTCTCCAGTTTGGCTCAGATGAGCACGAGCCCTTTATTCACTGGCTGTTTAGCATTTAGCACTGACCTTGCTGTGATTTACAAACATTCCCACCATGTCTGTGAATCAAGGTCTCTGCCCTGACCCTATCCCAAAACTGACGTAGAATTTCAGACAAACCACTTGCTTCTCCTCGTGCCTCAGTTTCTTCAGAAGGTAAGACTGTGGTCCTCAGGTCATTCCACAAAGTCCTGAGGAGTCTTGGGTAAAGAGCAGTAGGAACAAAGGCCTTGAAAATACATTGGCACCTATTTCCCACCAACACCAAGGCACCAGTGCAGCCAGCCCTGACCTCCATACCAAAGGCAAGCTGTGCCCCCTCCAAGCACAGTGCCACAAGGCAATGGATGGGGGCTGAGGATCTTCTGAATGAGCACCTTCATCTGTCAGGTCCTTCAGGTTACTCTCAGTGGCAGCAGGGACGTGCAGCCTGCTGCCAGCTGCTGCTTAGCCTCTCCAAACTCCAGGGCACTAACGCAAATTATGGCAATTCACAGGTTGGTTTTTTCATGTGAACATTAGCTCAAAGGCAGCCAACTGGGATAAAAACCCACTCATTTTCTGAATTCGCCAGTAGAAAAAATTTGGTCAACTAATTACTGAGCCTAGGAGGGGGCAGGAAGGGCAATGGCCTCTACCTTTCCAAAGCATTACCACCCCAGCCAAACAGTGACAAAGTGTAAGCTCAGGTGGGGACACTGGCATTCATTCTGTGTCCATAGGTGTTTCCTTAATACTAAGTATAAGGTCTTTGGTGCCAACACATCCCAGCTTTTCCTCCATCTCTCCCCCTGCTCTGCCCTGCAGACACTGGAGCCTCGAGGGGCAAAGGCTGTGCCCCCTGGCATGGCAGTTCTGCCAGGAAATGGGCAGCATCTTGGCTTTCCTCTTCCATCCCTGAGCGTCGCCTGCGAGGACGCTGGGCAAGACATGGTTAATGCACTAATTACCATAATTAAGAGTTGCCAATTTAATTATAGCTGAGAATATTAATGCTGTAACATTTGTTGGAGTGCAGAAAACAAACCTTTAATGCACAGACTTTGTTCGCAAACATCTAATGGAGCCCTCCTCCACTTCACTTGGTGCTTCAGCGCTGACACAACAGCGATAGGTTCAGATTGAAGAACTTGTCAGCAATCAGGCAGGAGGAGGCTAATTAGCTGGCAGGTTAATGAGTGTGATGGCTCTTGACAGCATTTTGTTACAGCCTCTACTGTATTTAAACAATAAATGATTATTACTTAAATACCATGGAGATAGTCTTATTAGGAGAGCTAGACCATATATTTATTTTCAAAAAATGAGATTAATTCCATAGTGTAAATAATAAAATGTAAAATTTTGGCTGATTATAGCCTCACCTCTGAACAACCTCCAGGGTATCTCAGCAAAGAAGGAGAGCACAGGTTTGAATGCCCTCGTGCTCTCCAAGATAAGAGATCCTGTGCCAGCTCTGGAGGGTGGAAACCTGGGCAGTGGCAGATCCTGAGCCACAACAATGCCCTTCCCAAAGCTGCCACATTGCCAGGTCTGACTAAACCAAACCCACAGAGCAGATCCTTCCCCGTGTCACCCCTGGGTGCAGTGGGTATGGGGCTTCGCCATCCCCCCAGTCCTCAGGTTCACACCAGGCTCTGGATTTTTCTTCCTTTGACAACTGGGATTTGAAAACAGGTGGTGAAGTAGAGGAATGGCTCTGCAGAGAGATTAACCTATTTCTCTGTCCAGTTAAGGAGGGAAGAGGGATATCTTACAACACTCCTGTCATCCATAAACATAATGAGAGTGAGAAGGAAGGTGTCTGCATCCAAAAAATCCAAAAGCACAGAAATCTGGTGCCTTTCCTGCAGAAGTGGCAGGTGGGTAGGAGCTCCTGGCTGCAGTCTGAACTGTATTTACAGGACAGGCAATTGCAAATATGTGTCCAGAAAAACCTTATCTGAAGAGAATTAAATTGAATCCAGGGCTGTATAATAATAAGGGAGGGTTATTTCAATTTAATATTTAGTGTTCCCTAGGAATTTGTACATAAACGTGGAAGAAACAAAAGGCCTCACCTGCTGAGACTAATACCATTTTCGAAATTATTTTTGCATACATGAAAATGATTTGTGTCCCTCAGTGCTGCTGCTGAACACGGGAATAAAACCAGAAAAGGCACTGAACTCCTCAAATCTTGCCTTATCCATAAGACCACAGGTTACATGTTTTAAGATTTAAAGCAGAACAGCTCAGGGCTCAGCAGGAACAGCAATGGCCAGTGATACCTGCACAGGTGAACACAGCCCGAGGCTCACCTGGGGCACCACCAGTGTTGGTCCCAGGGGATCCCTCTGCCAGCAGGACTCGGTGCCAGCACCAGCAGCTCAGGGGCACAGCCTCGTCTCACATTCCTGGGGCTAAACCCTGTTCCCAAAGGGTCACCTGGACTCTGAGCCACATCCCCAGACTCCGACAGCACAGCTGGCACACAGAACCTCACCTGCAGCCAAACATGCACCACATGGAGCACATGGAGCCATGTGGAGCCACACAGAGCCACGTGTGGCAGCACATCCACAGAAGTGTAAAGTCACACCAATTCCAAAGTGAACCTGCATTCCCAAGCTTTGCCAAACACAGTTCTTTTCTCCCAGCTCTGTGGATCTAAGGACCACACAAACATGGATAGGTGTGTAAATATACAGAACTCAGCAACAACACCAAACTTCCCTACAAAGCTCTTGAACACCTCAGCTTGAAAGGGCTTGTCCAAATTTTATTTTTTGACATTAAAATATTAATAGCATTTGATGGAGCGATTTTAACCCAACGCGATCCTGGGAAGAGCTGGCAGCTGGCAAAAATCACCAGGCTCTCTAGCTGTTTAAATGAGAATATTCTTCAGTCTGAAAAATTATTTATAGAGGGTTTTTTTACTACCCTTGTATACTGCAATGTTATTTCCTTTCCCACACACTAGCAAAGTCCATTTTCACAACTGCTATAAAGCGGCATGTTCACAGCTAGTAAAACAACTCAATAAATAGCCTCGCGAAGCTATAGCTGTCTCATATCCTTTCCTCAATAAAAACAGAGGTGAACTGCTTATTTTCAGCAGCACACTATAAGAAGACAGAAGCATTATGACTGCTCATACATTCTGACTATCATTTGCCACAAGCTATATCTGTCAGCATTAAATAAAGCTGCATTATAAATGTAAACAAAACACCCACATCTACCAAATGAGCTGTCCGCCATGGCTGCAGGCAGGAATTGAACCCGCTTATTGACTCAGCTTGCTCTTTTTATTTATTCTCCTACAAAGACATGCATTTACTTTACCCTACAAGCAGAGTGGGTTTAGGGGCGGTGACTTGTCTCCTGCACAGGCAGAAAAGGCAGGTTGGTGACAAATGCAGATCTTAATGGGAACACCATTAGGTGGGCAAACATTGAACTATTATTGAAAAACTGATTTATTTTAAAAGGTTATCCTAGACCAAAACACTACATCATAAATAATTTGCAGGATCAGTCAAGTGAATTTATACTTATGATTTTTTTTAAAAAAGGTAATTCATTGCAATCAAATAATAATGCCAGTTGGAGAGGAATTACACTCAAATATCAACTGCTCAGAATTTACAGTCTGAAGAGGTTAAAAGGTGCTTGGCTCTACAGCAGCACAGAGCAGCCTGCTCCTCTGGCAGAGGTTATACATCTTTCTACACTAGAAAAAAGTTCTGTCCCTGTCAGACAAAATTCACCTTTGCACAAGCCCAGAGCAGCCACCAACAGCCCTTGGGGCACACGGATGGCCCCACCAGCCCTGCTGGCCACGGCCACAGGGGGACACCCAGCCATGGCCCCCAACAGGCACACTCCTCCAGTCCCCAGCACCCCGAGGAGACCCTCCTGGGCTCGGGGATGGAGTGTCTGCTGGGGGAGAGCAGGACCAAACCCAGGGTGGACAATGCAGAGCTGCCAGTGCACCCAGAACTCTGCAAGGTAACACGAGTTGTATAAAAATGTTCTCCAATTAATAATTGCAATCAATTATTTATACAGATATTCACATTTCTACAAGAAAGGAAGAATAATTATAAATAATGCATTGGCTAGGAGAGAATGCAGTTTTTTTACTACATGCTGTAGAAGAAAGAGGTTCTGCCAGAACTGTAAACAAATACTGTGGGGCCATTTCTCAAGCAGGACTGAAAAGTGTTATCGAACTCTGACTAGACCTTGCAGTAGTGGAGACATCACTTCCCTGTCATACAGGTAGGATTAAAGGAATTTCCATAGTATTCCTACAACCTGGCACTTCTCCCTCAGACCTGAGAGAATGCTGTGCTTGGAGACAGCTCCTCTTCTGTCAGGTGATGCCACTAGGGCTGCAAAGATAATCTTCCTTGGAAAACTTGCCAAAACTCCAAAGTTATCTTTATTATTCTGACTGAAATTAGCTGTCAAAGAGGAGGGGGCTGAGATGCCCAGCGTCATCAGGTGCCCTGCCCAAGGCACAGTTTGTGCCCAGCAGAGCCAAGCCCTGTATGTGGTCTCTGACACACACAGACAGTGACCAGAGCAGGACCAAGAGCACGGCTGGTTTGGCTCCATGTAAAGCAGATTTTGAACCTGGGTCCCTCAAGGCCCATAGCTGTGATGTGATATTGCTCTTCCACATGATAGTACTCAGCAAAGTGATACTGCTCTTCCCTTTCTCTCCTGAACGTGGCAGAGAAATTCAAAGGTGAAAATCAGAACAGGGAGAGCAAAAGCCCAAGTTAAGCAATTGGATGAAGCTGGCACGAGCCCCCTCGTTACACTGGGACATCCCTCATGAATGGACAGGAACAAGTGTTCCACTGGTTCACATCATCCATTCTTTCAGAGGTAGATATTAATTATTCCTGCTTTTCCATTTTAAGATAAGCTTGTTAACAAGAAATTACTGGGCAGCTCAGAGCAGCTGTCCTTTGGATTGCTGTATCAGTGTTTATGATGTTTACAGAGAAAAAGAAAATCAGTGCAAAGAGTAGCAGAGAGTAATTATTGTATTGTAGTGTGGAATTTCCACTTCCTACCTCCATTTAAATCAAATCAAGCTTGGCAGTGCCAGAGTAAATCAAGGGGCAGCCACCAGGGAAAGGGGATCGGCAGAGGCATTAGAGCCAGATCCAAACCTGTGCCTCACCCAAGCTCCACTATTATTACTTGTGCAAAGCAAATATTCAGCCTCCAACCCTAAATCATTTCAATTCCTATTTCCAAGTATAATTTAATCTTTTTCAGCGACACTTGATGCTTACTTCATCACAGCATAATGACAGATTAAAAAGTTGTTGAATTAAATATTAAAGAGGACTTCAGGCAGTTCTGCATTTTTAAGGAATAACACAGATTGGAGATGAAATGAGAAGCCCAAATGCATATTTTATTCCAAAAGGAAAGAATACATATATTTTTCCTCCAGGCCACCTACTTTGTAATAAAACATAGGGCAGGTTTTTATTTAGTGGATAAAAGCATGATATAGTATTATAGGATTCGTATCACTGTAAACTGGTACTGTGCCATGGTGTCAAAGCCAATGACACCGTGAGATCAAACACAGCCCTTTGTTAAATATCTACATGTATCTGTGCTCTTGGCTGTACTGGATATAACTCCATATAGCCATTCACAATATTTTCATTAGACTACCTAAGCACAATTTATTGACTCTCAGATGTGAAAGTTTATCTTGTGATGACACCTCCTCCATGACATCAAAGCGCAGAATGCAAAGCATAATTTAAGCTATTATTGAAATATAAATCATTCCAACGAAAATTATGTCAGCATATGAATAAAAATAGTCACTTTAAATTTAAACTGTAGTTTAAAGTGTCTGGAAGTCTTGAAGATAAATAGAGATGACAACAAGTTTTGAACTTTAAAAGAAACCTCCACATTTCAATGAAAATAGTCCCAAACTGTTGTATCACAATATAATCTTGGGAGAGTAATTTTTATGTATAAAACAGTTAAGGTGCACACCTTTAATTTTTTACATATGTATTTCCCCTCATCTTTATAGATGGTCATCTCTGCGTGGGTCACACATTTTGCTTTCACTCCATACCAAGCACAGAGAGGAAGAAGAAGGATTTGGAGAGGCCTTTGATAGCTTTGAAGTGAACACAGTGAAATCAGCGGTGGGATTGGGATTCTCATCAAACCCTCAGCTCAAGTGCCATGTCCAGTAAATATCTGCACATGTGGTGTCAACCAAAGGAGTCTCTGGTACCTCCGTGTGGGTTTGGGCCACGTGGGGAGGGGAAACCCACAGCGTTACCCACCCATGGGCACTGCTCTGGGCAGAGCAGCGGGCAGAGGTCTTGACGGCAAATGACCCATTTCCAACCATTTGTCCTGGCACCAGGAGGAGACCACCTCTGGACCACCTCATGGACCACCTCTGGGGGTCCGTGGCTGGGGCTCCATGACAGAGGATCCATGGCAGAGGATCCATGATCCATGGCAGAGGATCCCCTACATGGGATCCATGGCTGCAGCCTCCCCACCAGTGTCGGGGCGCCATGAGCCTCGCGATTAGTGGGATATTATTAATTATGACTGCCGTTATTAATGCCAGAGGGATGGCGGCCGTGCCTTTGTGAGCGCACCCACTCCCCGGAGTCATTAAGAGCCAGAACAATACGGCGGCGAGCGACAAGAGCAAAGCCATTGTTCCCTGCCAGCCCCGCGGCCTGCGCCCATGTAAATGAACTTAATGCTCTTCATTCAGGCGCACTCGGAGGGTTCTCATTTACTGCCTCCCTCTCTGTGACAGCATTTTCTCACCAGCCCTGACTGCATAATTAATGCAAATGCAGCCTTAGTGTCATGAGCCGGGCTCCTTTGGTTTACTTTGGTACGACACTTACAGAGGAATATTAACTAGAGAAAGCAGCATCACAACAGGGGTGGAAAATCAGCCTGTCAGGGACTCATTCCAAATGCCACGGAAAGGAGAGCGCCTTCAAGATTGTTTCATCAAGGTGATTGAGAACAAAAACTACTGAGGAAAATTCGAGCTTACATTTATGAGCTTCTCCACATACATTATTTATATCACCCGAACCTATAGGAACGCTATTTGCAGGCACATATTCATACAAAGACATTGTTTGGGCTGAGAAGTGGAATTACATGTACACACACGGAGCTGTGCCGACCGCAGGTAGGGCCAGGGGGTGGAGTGTCCCCAGGTGTGTGGGGTGTCCCCAGGTGTGGGATGTCCCCAGGTGTGGGGTGTCCCCAGGTGTGTGGGATGTCCCCAGGTGTGGGGTGTCCCCAGGTGTGTGGGGTATCCCCAAGTGTGGGGTGTCCCCAGGTGTGGGGTGTCCCCAGGTGTGTGGGGTATCCCCAAGTGTGGGGTATCCCCAAGTGTGGGGTGTCCCCAGGTGTGGGTGCTCTCCAGGGCACAGCACCAGGATTTATTTGTCCCCGCACAGCTCCACATGCACTCGCTCCTCGGAAAGGTCAGTGAGCCGCAGACCAATAGAGCCTTTGCAGGGATAATCCTGCATTTTAATCCTGCCTGTTCCAATCAAAATTGGCTCAGTTTGTTGGGGTTTTTTTCTTTCCCAGTAAACCAGACAGCAATTTTGCACCAAGTACACATGGATTAAAGCAGGAGGGCAAGATCGAGCCCTGTTCTCAACACTTTGTGCCCAGCCTTGCAAGCAGAACATGCCTTTTTTCCACAACAGCCACACTGGAAATGTTTATTCAGATTAATCCTGCTTGTATTTCACTACCAGAACTCTCTCTTGTGTTTTTGATCTGGAACAAAAGGAAATTCACAAGCACTATATATTTATTTGCTTTGCTGCTTATTCTTTAGTTACACTGAAAGACTGCAGTTACACTGAAAAACACACCTCTTGGTATGTGTGTTTTTGGAATTTGGGGATTTCTGCATCATCTTTCATTATTGCCTCACACTTCCAGGCACACCAGCAGTGGTCAGACCTTCTGGGAACTCTGCTGCCCTTTACCCAGCTGCTAATACCACAAAAATACCCATCAGACTTCTCCGTCCTTCTCCCCACATCGTGCTAATTTAAAAAGCACAAGAATTTTAGCAGCAATAAATATGGACACTGGTTATCTTCTCTCCCGTATTGGAGACTCTGGGTCACCTTTTGAAGGTGTCTGTAAAGAATGGAAGCTTGAAGTCTTTCTGCTCTAGGAAGTGGAGATTTCCTAGTGATTCCCCAAAACTGTAACTTTAACAAAACAAGAATCCAAATAGTGAAACTTGTTATTAAATGCTAAAAACTGGTGACGCCCACCTGCCAAATCAGAGCGATCTAGGTCTCTGCTTGTTTACTTCCCAGGGAACAAACCAAGCCCTGCCAGGGGACACACAGCTGAGCTGTGGGCATCTCCAGGGAGGGGGACCACTCCTGTGTCCTGCATGTCTTTGGACTGAATGCAGCACAGCCACCATCCCTTGGTCCAGGATCTGTGCCCAAAATCAGCACGGACACCCCAAAGGGACCCTGCGAAGGAGATTTGTGTGAGGAGTCTCCGGGCTGTCACAGAAGGAGGGTGAGCCTGGGGATGGGCTCGGGCTGCGAGTGTCACCCACCTCTGGACACAGCTCTGCTCTGCACAATGACTCGGCTGATCACAAGTGAGCTCAAGTGCAAGGATTCCCTTTGTTCTGGTGTTTCTGTTTGCAGTCCCTCCGAGCCAAAGGCGTTCTGCACGCCCCGGGCTTCAACTTCTCCCTGCTTTGCTGCCATGAACACAATTCCAGCAGCAGCTGTGCCTGTGTGCCCGAGTGCTGCCCCCACGCAGGGCAGCCACTCGACTCCCCGGGCAGGTGCAGAACCCGGGTCAGGCATGGGCCACAGGACAGCCTGACACCTCCCAGCTACCCGGCCACACAGACCCTCACCAGTGGAATTAAATATAAAATAACTGAAAATAATACCCTTATCCCTCTAATATCCCATAGCACCGAACGGATCAAACGAACATGCCAGTCAAACGGTTTATTTTAGACAGGAAACAGCCCCGCAGACCATTATTACAAATTAAAGGTATTATATTGAAGTCATTTTTAATCCCTTATAAATGAATAACCCTTCTACCAACATTAAATCATTTTCTTCTGCACAAGTAACATTTCCTTTCGGCAGCACAGGATCTATTCCCCTGCAGACCGGGAGCTATCCTTCCGTCAGAGCCGGCGGCGCCTGATTACACCACACCAGGACTCATAAAATTCCCACAGAACTGGCACTTGCGTCTTCCCAGGGCAGCGCTGCCTTCTCTCATCCATAAGCAATAATGCCACTTTATTCTCCGTAATCAGCACACAGATGATTATTTAGATGCAGCTTCATAACCCTCCTTGCAGCAACTACGGAAGATCTCGATCTGAAATCTGCAGCCGAGGAATTCCCCCTCCTCCAAGCAGGGAGGTGGGAGCTGAGCCCCACTCCGTGGCACAGGGATGAGCACGGGGCTTGTTTAGGGATGGGAGCTGGACAGAAAGTGGAATCGGAGCCTGGGCAAGGAGCGAGTTCAGACAACTTGGAGCATGAACCGCACGACGTCCGTTTCGGCACAGCTCTAATAGGGCATCAATATTGTCATTTAAACTCAGGATCAGTACACAAATGTGCTATAAATGGGAAAATCCCTTGTGATACTGGTGTGAAACACGCAGCTCATTGATTTTGTTCTTGATGGTCGGCTATTAAAGCGGCGAACACGCTGACCTTGTGTGCACAGGCAGACAGTGTGCATGCAACATAAAGTTGAAAAACAGCTTTAAAATGACTGTTTAAAACTGCAGACTGCAAACCTTCAAATACAGACAGGCATTCCATAGTTTATTTTAAATTGGCAACCGCAATTTAACAAGCTATTCCAACAAAGGATTAGCATAGCATGTGCTTTTCCTTAGCCATCAATTATGACAGGGGAATGCAGGGCACAACTTCAGTGTCAGATTACAACATGCTGCACAAACCCACTCCCAGCGCAGCCTCTTCGCTCTGCAATTCCCACCCCACAGGAGCCAGGCCACAACACCTCCCCAGATTCATCATGCATCTCCATGGACCTGCAGATTACAAGACCTTGGCTGCTGCTTTGCCATATTTCTACCATTTAAAAGAAGAAAAAACACACCAGTATTAATTTCTATGCTCTCATTTCAAATAAAGGCTCAAATGCATCTCTTCGTTGCAGATTCCATTAGATAAACATTTTTGCTTTAAAAAAAAAATCAAATACCGAATATTTCCATAGGATGAAAACAGCAATTTCCATTTAGCTCGATGACAGTTTCAGATGCTTGACCTGTTATTAGGCATAAAATTAACAGTTTTATCAATCTCAAATATGGGATGATTGCATGCAGATCCTGAGGTGCAAAATGCACAAGCCTAAGAAGATGTGTGGATAATTTAGCAAGATTAAAATCTTGTCTTCACATAAATCTGTCGTACTTACAAATGCCTGCCTTATGAATTGAAAAAAAAAATAATAAGAATTATATGTATTTTAAATAAGAAAGTTTTTATTATCCCCGTCACGTGGATGTAGACTGGATTTCATGCGAGGAGGGAGGGGGAGCCCCTGTTTTAGCTATTTTTCCTGTCCTGCTGTCCTTTCTCCTGCATTTGCCTAAAGGCTCTCAGTAAATTACACTCCAAGTAAATGACTGTAATTTACCCGTTGAATTCCCTTGTTCAGGAAAAGCACACACCACACATTCCAGCGTTTCCACAGCTCAAATTTACCATTCTCTGTGTCAAGAACAATCCACGGGCAGTAATTTGAAACTGTTTGAGCCTTCAAATAAGGGAAATTAGAAATGTTTTGAGAGCTAAGATTTTCAGTGAGAAGATAAAACCTGATAAAATCTATAACAGTTCAATTCCTTCTCCTTTCTATTTATGAGCAGGACATTAACTGTGCTGCTCAGCACCCTTCCCGGCCCTGCACCAATCCTGCCCAGGAAGCAAGACTGGTAATAAATGGGAAGGGTTCTTAATGAGGGGAAAATTTTTAAAGGCCTAACAACAAAAATAAACACAGAGGAACGACCTTCCAACAGAGCTAAATGGCAGCACAGCATCAAGTCCTGATCCAGCCGTGACCAAACTCCCGTGACTCTGCCAGGAATTCCCCCCAAATTCTCGACTAGGCTTAAATTCGGCTATTTGTTATCAGCCGGCTCAACCCTCAACAGAGCTGAGGCTGTACAGCTGGGCAAATCTCAAAATTAAAATATTCTATAAAACAGGATTTTAATTAATGTCTAGAGCGATTAAAGCAGAGAAATCCATACGTGTTGGTGATGAATTATCCCACGCGGCTGCGGGGAATGTTCTGGGCCCGGCGAGGGATTCGCTGCCCGAGCAGACACAGACACCTCCCCTCCCTGACCCCACTGCTCACACACTCTGTAACCACAACCGCCTATTTCGCTCTGTCTAAAGGCAGGTTTTCATATGGTAAAACTGTTATAAATCCTCATTATCCTAAATAAAATTACAGCACTTTAAACATTTCCAGGGAGAACATTCTCTCTTCTAAACAACTACCTTAGCGAGTAATAGGAAGCAATATGGTTGCACTTGTGTCACAGTTGGAAGTCTTTTTAAACTGTCGCCCTGCTAGCAAACCAATTCTACATATTAAAATGAATGGATTGCTTATTTCAAGGGGAAAAATCATTTATAAAATCAAGACCATTATTAAGATACTGTGACTTATTTCCACTCCAGAGTGCATGAGAAACAGATAAATGCAGCAACCTATACACACTGAAATGTCTTTTTTTTGATGCCACAATTTTCTTTTTCAAATGAGTCATCCATGCGTACAAGTAAATTAAAAATTGATCTAGATTCCACATGCAAGGAGCTGAAGTTCTTACACGTTCCCATATTACAAACAAGTACCGAGCTCGCAAACATCTGGCTCGAGGCTTTTATTTCTGCAAGAGCAGAGCTCTCCCTCCTGCCCTGCCTGCTCAGCGCTCTCAGTGCCGAGGCACCCGGAGCACACACAGGATTTCAGCTGCACCCGACCTGTGGCAGGTGGGACTGGCTGACCCCCTCATCAGTTGTCAGCTTAGCCTGAAATGACACCCTGCCCTGGCCATAGCGCCTATTTATTCAGGCCCCTTTAACAGATTAGTTGTTTGGATTAAATCTAATCAGAGGTTCAGTTAACACCCCACAGCAGGTTTGGGAGCATGCACCTTGTAGTCACTGAGTAAATTATAGGATCCCTATAATTTGATGAGAACATGTGGGCATTTTTCCATAAGCTCATAAATTACTGATTGCTTTTTGTAAGTTCCATTGATACTAATGTGTGCTTCTCTCCACGGCTCTGCCCCAGATTGTTGCTGGCACAAACATCACCACTTGGAAACACAGTAAATTACAGAAACATGTTTAATCATGAGGTTTAAAAACTTTGCACATTAATGATGGGGAAGACTGCAGCTTTTAAGCTGCAAACAGCCTCGCTGTGGGTTGCCCAGGGCAAAAGGCTTCCAACACAGATCCGCTTTCCAGTACAATGGTGTGGCTGGGATTAGCATCGAAGAGCCCTCAGATGGGTTTTTCCACTGCAAACTTTTACCCACCAGCACTTCCATTTCTCTTCCACTTGGCCCCACTCCCCAAACCAAGGCATCAGCCTCTGCCCGCGCTGCACCTTGTGCAAACCTCATTTTAATGGGAAAGGCAGCTAATAATAAAGCAATTAGCTGCTCAACTAAGAAACTGCCAGTTTTCCTGTTGTCTTTTTTTTTAATCATTGAAAATGTCTCCGTTAATTTCCAGCCATTTGTAGAATCTGTTTCCATAATTGCAAACCTGGATGAATTGTTTCTAGAAGTCGAACCATGGCTGATGCCAGCAGAACCTACGAACACATAAAAGCTTCAGTTTCTAATGTCACCATCAAGCCAAAAACAATTACACCCATTTGAATTATGGCAACCAATAAACTTAGATAATCACCATATGCAACATAACATTTTGGCACTTGAACTAAAAACTCTTGTAGACAACTATAGATTGCTGCTAATGTTGAGCGTTCTTGTCCTACCCAAGGCTGCCAATAGAAATGCCAAAGCTGCTGAATGCTGCTCATCCTCGTAATGTTGTCAGTGAATGGCACATTCACACAGCCCCCAATCCTCTCTTCCCAGGCATGGTCTTCTCCAGCTGCAGCTTAATTTCCTGTGACTTGCCTAATTACTGTAATTAAGGATTAATTGCCATTAATTATTCACACATAAGCTCATCGCAAATCATGGGGTAAATGTCTTATGAAAGCTGCCATACAAGCCATGTATAAACACACTGGGATGCTCCAGGCAGGAGAATCTATCACTCAGCCCTGAAGCAAATCTCTGTGCTTCTCTTACAAAAACAGCTATAACTCTCTGAAACTCGACAGTCTTCCCAGGTAAGCATTAGGTTACAGAGCATGTTTTCCTGTGGAAGCCACAACGGTTTTATTAGTACTATAAATGCTGTTTTATCTTTCCAACTGCTATTTTTATGTTTCCATTTTTATTCTACGGTGCTCAGTTTAGGACAAGCATTTGCTCGGAGGAGGAATGTTGGCCGCTGTGCTCCCCACCCCGCGCGGCGCCTGCCGGGGCTTTGCGGCAGTGCCATGTGACAGAGCCATGTGCCAAGGACACAGCCCAGACTGGCATGGGAACCCCCGGTGCTGCCCTGCTCCCAGCTAGCGACACCAGTGTTTGCATGCTGAGAGCACTCGGCGCTGAGTATCCTCGGAGAGGGCAGAGCATCCTGCCAGGCAGAGCCAAGAGAAACCGGAGCCCAGAGAAGGCGCTGCATGTGACAGAACCGAACCAGGAGGACAATGGAAGGAGCCCAGTGTTACCTGCTGCCCTGGGGCAGCTCTCCTTTGCTGTTAACTGCCTTTGCCATCCATGTTCAAAGCGACCTAAAGGATGAGGCAGTATCTTTGCCAGTGCAACAACAGAACGCAGGATGTCGGCAGCATGGGCACGTGGTGCTGGTTGATCCACATACAGCACCTGGAGGGGCACTGAAGCCAAGCCCCCTTCCCCCAAAACTGTGCATTACTATCAACCTCCCAGTTCCTTCAATGCCGGGTTTGAAACTGTAAGAATTTGATTTAAAAGAGGGAGCTGCAGTGCTGGGGTGTGCTGTACCACGCGTCAAGGAGATCCTACATCAACGCCCTGCGTTACCACCGAAACACTGCCCCAGGAAATTTAAGTGTATGCAGGCAGAATGTTGCTCTAATTGTTATGTTAGTACCTTCTGCAGCAAATTAATGCATGAAACATTTTCATTTCGGTACATAAGTTTGTGTGTGTCTGAGTTAAACATTTATGTTAATGGACCTTCTGGCAGATCTGTAATGTTTCAAATACTCTTGTAGAACAGCTTTTTCTAAATACATCATTTAGCAGTTCTTTCCCCATTTTCTACCTGATCTGGGGGCATGCAAGAAGAGAAACTATTTCACAGTTTTAAAAACCTCCTGCTTGAGTAACTACAAACTCTACTGCATTCAGGCAAGGTAGCAATTATGCCTGCACCGCCACCAGCGATGTAGGCTTGTATTAAAAAAAAATATTAAATAAAAGCACACTAATAGCCAGCATATGCTGCGATCATCACACCCTGAACCAGCACGCTGTGCTCCCCAGCCACCACGCTCCTGGCACCCATCCTGCTCCCCATGGACCACGGCAGCCCCGAGCATCCTGCCAGGCTGTGGCCGGTGTGTGGTGCCTGGGTGCCCACCCATGCTGGCAGACCCCTGCCCAGGGCTGCCCTCTCCCACTGCCCAGCTCCTGGATGCTGTCACCATGCTGGCTGCCCTAGAAGCCCTCTGTTGATCTCCATCCTGTGCCTCTGACAGGAGGACACACACACAGTGTTGGGATGGCTGCCAGGATCCTGGAGCGTGCCAGGATGCAGCGCTGCAGGGCACAGAGTGGGGAAGGTGCCCTCCACCTCTGCAGGTGCCCATCAGGCTGGGGGTGATGGGCATTTCTGTCTGGTGGGGACACGTGCTGGGTCATGGCTCAGAAGGGGTGAGGGCTGGCCTCAGACTCTCCCCCTGCTCATGCCAGCACCTCTCAAATGCACAAGTAGGTCTTGGACCATCCCAAGGTCCTGCCTGCAGCCCTAGTCTCACATGTCTGCTCACTGCTGGTGCCCCCTAAATGTGGTATTTCCCCATCTCCGGCCACCTTAGTGCTCAGGCAGCTGCCAAGCTTTGCCATGTCCCTCCCCACTCATGTCCTCCCAGCTCCCTTGACCTGGAGAGTTAGGGTTTATGTGTTAACTGGAGTAAATACAAAGATGGGAGTCACAGACATTAATTCCCAGTGCTAAGCCTAGCATGGCTGTGCCCCAGGGTGCAGAGCGCAAAGAGTGGTACCTCTACAGCTGGTCTGCCCCAGCCCAGGGCAGTATCCCAACACCAATTCCTATGTTCCTGGGCTACATGGGCTGGGATGGCAAAAGCTTCCTTGGGAGGTAGATGCCCAATGACAAGCAGAAGTGCAAAGCAGAGCCCGCTCAGATGTGAGTTAATGTTCCTGAAAATACCTGGAATGAGACCAGGTTTCGTGGCTGAAGCAGCTGAAGGCAGGTCTGAGGGAAGGGGCACACAGGGAAGGGTCACTGCCAAAGGCTGGGCACTGGAGTGCAGCTGGGGTGAGCCCCCCAGTCTGCCCAGCTCCGCAGGGTCCAGGAGCTGGTGCTGCCCCAGTGGGGAGGGACCCGCACGAGGTGCCCGGCCTGGCACACACGGAGCCAACCAACAGCTGCTGCACTGGGGGCAGCCAGACCCATGGTGGGAAACCTCCCCCCAGCTCCCATCCCACTGTCCTCGGAAAGCAGTACCTGCAAAAACGGGAACTTCTCTGACAGAAGAGCCATTATTCTTGAAATATGTGGCTAAATATTATACAGTAAAAGCATTTTCCCTCTTGAATTAATTACATTTCACTTCCCCCCTTCATATATAAAGGCTTTCACTGTCCAGCGAAGGGGGCCCTCCTCTCCCCAGCAGATACGAAATTTGACAAGCCTCATTTATCCTGAAATTTATAATTCAACAGATGCTTTTGCTAACGCTCCTTGATAACGTGCAACAGAAATGCAAGTCTTAATTCCTGGGCATGGGAGGCTGAATGTGAATGTAAGTATTACTCCTATTTTTTTTTAATCCCGCTTTTAAATCTTACACTCTGCATGGTTTCCAAATCAGTTTAAACTTTCCTGGAAACTTTTATAATAAACAGTCCTGCTCCATAATTTGATGTTTTTAAATGAAAGCATCCAAGCTAATCTATACAAATTAACAGATGTCCTCCTGAAACAGTTAGAAACAAAGAAATGCAGATGCGAACATCATCAGCATCCAAATGAGCTTATTGTAGGACCCTTTAAGGCACATCTGAGCAGAGCTCCAGCCTGTACTCTACCTTTCAACTTGCAAATGACAGTGTCACCAAACACTGTCCTTCCATCAATCAAGCTGGGTCATGAATATACAAAAGGCAGCCGAGAAGCTGGCTACCTCCTGCAGTTCAACTTGCCCTAATTATCTGGGCCTTTCTTTTTGTTCCCTGGAAGGGTGCACTCCCAGTCAGCTGCTGGGCAGCCCCGGGCTCGTCGCGGGAGGTTCCGCACACTGACCCTCCCGTGGACAGCCAGCGCACGGGAAATGTGAGCACCAAATGTCATCTTTCTTATTCATCATTATAAAACTTCCCTCCCCTTTCAAAATACCAATCTGCTGCCATTTTCAGACCCTCCCCCGCACCCCTCCAAGCTGTCATTCCCAGCGCTCGCTGCCAGTCGAGTGAATTAGCATCCTAACTGATGTGCTGTTATTCTCCCGTGCAGCCCTCGATGCGGTAACTAATGACCTCCCCCCAGACAGCCCAGCCGGGCTCCAGCGCCTCGCCAGCCCCGGCTGCTCCGTGCCCAGTGTGCGAGCCGGGGCTGCCCGTCGGAAAGGGCCGAGTGGCATCATCGCATCCCGAGCAAAGTGTGCCAAGGCGCTCTGTCCTGTGTCCCTCGGCCAGCGGCACCAGAGCCACCAGAGCCACCAGTGCCACCAGTGCCACCAGAGCCACCAGCAGCGGCCGCAGGCTGTCTGGGGAGGGAACAAAGCGCTGCTGCTGCCACCCCGCACCCCGGGACACGGGGACACGGGGACACCGGGATACCGGGATAGCCGGGACACCGGGACACAGGGACACGGGGACACCGGGACACCGGGACACCGGGACATCGGGATACCGGGATAGCCGGGACACCGGGACACAGGGACACGGGGACACCGGGACACCGGGACACCGAGACATCGGGATACCGGGATAGCCGGGACACCGGGACACAGGGACATCGGGACACCGGGACAAGGGGACACCGGGACACTGGGACACCGGGACACGGGGACACCGGGACACGGGGACAGCCGGGACACGGGGACAGTCAGGACACCGGGACACCGGGACACAGGTGTGCTGAGAGCCCTGTGCATCGGGAGGGCCCCGGCCAGCCCGAGCAGATGGTGCCCTGGAGCCGGCGGTGCTGCCAGGGGTGCCCAGGCACCTCGGTGTGCGGAGGGGACACTGTGTGGCCCCCGTGTCAGCTGTCCCTCACAAGTGTCACCCCTGAGCTCTGGGACACAGACCGCGGGCTGAGGCACACACCTCGCCCTGCGCCAGGGCTGGAACCTGGAGCTTGGTACCAACTTCAGCAATTCGCTCCTGTTCTTTACACGTCACCCTGTCACCCCCATGCCCCAGCCCCCTGTCACCCCCGTGTCCCAGCAAGGGGCAGGTGGGAGAGCAACCCTCGCCTGGCACAGCATGCTGACCTGTGCCTGCCCCTCACCCCCATGCCAGGAAGGGGTTCCCAGATATAAAAAGAAATTTGAAACTGAAAGGCAGTTCAAGTAAGTGAAATACTTCCAGGCCTGAAATTCCCTATAGGACCCCAGAAACTGTAGAAATATGGAGCAGGGAAGAAATCTTCAAGTTCCTCTTTTAGAATCAAAATCACTTTATAAACTATCAGAGCTGGAATGAATGTGGGAGGAATTTTAATGGCTGCAGGTATTTCCTGCATATGAATGTCACCTGGTGAGAGGCTTGATCCTGGGGGTGGGAATGCCTGGAGTGGGGTCAGCAAAGTCCTCGCACCCACCCTCCATCCTCTGGGCTCCCAACCTTGGCCAACTCCAGCCAGCTCCACAGTGCTCCGAGCATGGAGCCCTGGAGATCTCTGGGCATGGATAACATGAGCCCTGCGGTGGCATCAGGATCAGCCCTTACCAGGAGCCTTGCAAACACCTGCAAAAGCATCTTGGCCACAGACCCAAGAGCTGTGACCCTGCAGCACCTCCCTCAGCCCAGGCACCAGCATTCCTGATCCCTCCTCAGAGATGCCCACAGAGCGGCAGGAGTTTGGGAAAGTTACTCCTGGAAATGACCTTTAGAAGGAAACTGTAGCACAGATAATTTATCACAAAGAAATGAAAGCAAAAATAAAATTTGCATCCCTAATTTCTCTTTCTTTTCAAAGCCAGGTCTCTGACTCTGCAAACTGTGTTATATATGTTTACATTTCTATAAAAGCAAGTGCTCCTCGGAGGAGCAGCGAGGTAATTCACATTTGCATCATGTGTAGCTATGATAAATAATAAATATGGAGCTGATAAATGGTACTGTGCAACTGGAAGACCTATTTTTTATTGAATGGCTGACTAAATACTCATGTAAAAGTCATAACTTGATGCTTCTTTTACCCTGGGGCTGCAGTAATTTATTGTCGTAATTTATACATGCTGCCTTCATGAGGGGAGAGTTTTAGCCCAGCCCAGGGACCGTCCCATCCCTTTGGGTGCAGAGGTGGGTTCCAGGGGATGTGCAATGAGCAGAAAGGTGCCATTGGTCAAACCTCAGTGTTTGGGGTGAGATGGTGTGAGAAGAGCAGAGCAAAGGCGAGCATAGAGTCACCCCTGGCACCACAAGTAGCTGTGATGCGTGGCATGTGGTGCACAGCATATGGTCATGGCACATGGTCATGGCAGAGCAGAGGGACAGTTCTCCCCAGGACCCCAGGAGGGGCCCTTGGCTGCTCTGCCACCACCATGTCTGCACAGTGCCCTCACAGCACCAGCTCGTGCTCCACACCATGTAGGCACAGACATCCCCATGCAGATACCCCCATGCACAGACAGATCCCCATGCACAGACACACCCGTACAGACACCTACATGTACACAGACACTCCCCTGTGCACAGACACACCTGTTCACAGACACACCCACATGCACAGACACCTGCACATCACAGCACGTGTTCTCCCAGACCCCCAGGTGGGAGTAGAGTCTGTCCTCAGTCTCCCTGTGTCCCATTCCTGGTGGATAATAAATCCCTGTCCCAGGGCTGGTCCCTGTCACAGAGGTGGAATTTTAACCCCACTCAGATCAGGGCATCCCTGCCCTGCCCAGCCTCACTGGCTCCATGGATCTGCTCCAGGGAATTGACCGATAGCCTGGAAACTGTGACTGGAACAGGAGGAGTGAGGTCCATAAAGCAGAGAGCTGCTTCCCGGGCTGCAGACAGCGACCATAAATCCCGCTGTGTACAACAGCTCAAACTTGTCTTTAAAAAATGTCCAGAGGACAAAGCCACCCCTCCCAAAACATGAGTGGGCCCCATCACTACCAACAGTCAACAGGATCAACTGGAGAAGGAATTTTAAGTAATCTATTCCAGCAATATCGTGCCTTTGATAATTTAGAGGCATCCATGATACCACGATTTGTACATGACAGTCATATGAAATAATAAACCTTGCTAGCTATAAACATTACCAAATTCTGACACTATTGATTTATTATGTCTAACAGTGACATCAAACCGAACAACTGACAGAAACAATGTTACAGCTTTAAGAGCAGTTTGTCAACGATTAATTCTGCCAAACGGGGTTTAGTTTTATGCTGGGACTGCTTGTCTAGCAGTTGTCAATCCAAGCAAAAATTACTCCTGCCACACGTCTGCTCCCGCCAGCCCGAGGCGCCGCTCCGCTAGCCCTCATTACCCCCATCACCACCAATACAGATGCAAGGCCAGTCCCTATTTAATATGCGTGTTAATTATGCAAATTATTAATTGGGCTGGTGCTTGAGGACTTGTGTTTATGCCCAGATTAGAGTCAATAACTGTATCACACAGCATTTTAAGCCTGACCTGTGACAGAAATAAAGCTGTGCTGAAAGCGATGTGTTCTGCAGGGCTCCGGCACCGCATGAGGACCAGGAGCAGGATCCCTCCTGCTGGCACCTGGCTGGCACTGTGGGCTTGTTGGCTCCCAAACAGACCCTCATCACATTCCTAGCCTTTTCCAGGTATTTTACAGCCATTTGCTCTTCCAGCAGGAAGGTCAGTTTGTGCTACTTCTATTGCGCTGTCAATACAAAGTGTGTGACATGATGTTATATGCTGTAAATTTGTTTGATTTTTTAAAATCAAATACATTTAAAAGTGCAAAGATCGAGGGTGAAGCTACAAGGCTTTTCCAATTAAAATTTACAGCAGACAATGTTGTAAATTTTATACAGTTGTAATGCTGGCTGCAGTTGTGCTGAAATGGGAACTATTGATCAGCCTGATTTCCCAGGATACACGAGGGGGAAACAAGGTATTGCACTAGCAGAAACAAAACTTTCATTTGTAATCCTTCTATTATACTTTACTGCCCTCATTTGGTTCCAGATGCATCTCTCTTAGCAGGAGAAATAAGGTCAGAGCCTCTTCCCCAAAGAATATTGGAGCAGAGGAGGTGAACAGGAGCTCTGTGGCAGCCCTGCCCCGCAGCTCGGCTGGCTCACGTGGCGTGGGTGCTGGTGCAGAGGGCAGCACACCGAGGACATGGGGCAGCAGCACTATGTGGGGATCACTCGAGGGGCCCCTGAACACAGCAGAGGGCTGTGAGCCCTGAAAAGTCAGTTTGGGAACAGCGAGGCCATGTCTCCAGTAAGGATGAGATTTACAGACACATCCAGCCCTGATTCCTGAGCGGAAGCCAGAGGATGGCCCAGTGGGAGCTTGGGGCCGCGGCTGGGAAGAGGCCACCTAGGCTGGCAGTGCCACAGTGTGTGCTGAGGCCAGGCCATGTCCCAGCTCTGGGTTACAGCTCCGCCACACCATGCAAGCCTCTACCCCAGAACACAGGGAAAGCACGGCCAGCAGTATTTCATCCAGGGGGCTGGAGCTGCCACAAGGGGCTGGCATCAAGCTTGTCCAGGCACGAGTCCTGGGGACACAGATCTGGTGTCCCATGGCAGTGGGAAAACTGTGCAGGCAGCCAGGATGGAGACTGGGCTGGTGCCAGGGCAGCTCCTGGGGCCATGGGGGCAGCACCCTGAGGTGCTCCAGCCTCCATCACAGGTGTCCAGTGGCATGGCCAACACGCCAGCACTGCCGCCCTCCTCCTCTTCTCCCTCAGCTTTCTGTCAGATACACTCCCTTCTCTATGGACACCACAACTGCTTTTAATGGAAAGCCTGGCACCAACAGCACTGCTGCCCAGCCAACAGCTCTGTCAGTCCTCGCTCAGAGCATTTACACATAAATTATGGCCACCTTCACACTGAAATATGATGCTCTTGTTCATTTACACATTTTCTGCACTTCTTCCTTTGCTGCAGCCCAATGGTTGTGCCAGACTGGGTGCTGAGGTTTCTAGGAACACCCGTGCCAGTTCCCATGCAGGGACACTCCTCTCCTGGGTCCCCTTGCAGCCACCAGCACCTTTTCCTGGGCAGGGCACCCCTCCCCAGGTGCTGAGGGACCAAAACCCATCAGCTCCCACAGTGGTGCCAGGAGGGGATGTGGTCCCTCTGAGCCCCTGACTGTGGATCTGCCCCTGGTGCTGCCCAGCAAACTAAAACCTGCCATGTCACCTGCCTGAGCGCAAGTGAATCCAAAATACAAACAACAAAGCTAAGTTAAAAGGAGAAAAAAAACAGACAATGGATGATCCAAATAATGGGAAAAGATAACAAAGCCCCTGGATCCCGGCATCTGGCACTAAATGCACTTCTCTGTAAACTGAATGGCGGCTCCCAAACTGCGCCAAGCATCACTCCTCTGCCAAGGCAGTAAACAGCTTTTATCAGCAATAATGATGGCATAATCCCAGCTAAAAAGGAAAGTAACATATGGCAGCAGCCCTCCAAACCCCATCCCAACAAAGTAGGGGGCATTTTTATTACAGCGTCCACTTGCAGAAAACCTGCCAGCCTCCTTCTCTCTTTTCTCCTCTCTTTTTTTACAGGTTATCATCTTCACTGTTTGAGCTGAATGTGGCATTTGGGAGTTTTAAACTAATGAGTTCATTTTTCTACGAAAAAAAAAGGAGAAAAAACAGAGGCAGCTCAGATAGACAGGATACACAGGATACCCAGAACTGACAGACAACACCAAGCCCAAACAGGCTTAGGAAGGGAACATTCAGGCCTACCACAGGGCTGAGAAATACACGCTGCAAAGGGCCACATTATTTCAAATATTGCTACACACTTTAGGCTTAGATGCAATGTTGTGTTTGGGAAACAAACGTGGGAAGGAATAACTCAGCCCTGACGCAATTTTTTTCTCTAATGATGTGATATGTTACATAGGAGCACTGCTAATAGGTCAGGTGTAAAGCAGGGCAAATTTTGTTTACAAGCTGATTTCAGAACCAAAATGAATCTAATGTTATTAACCTTTTTTAATGGCTGGCATCCTCATTTATATTTGAGGATCTAATATTCACAAAACGGATTTTAAGCCCAACTGTGTATTTATCAAAAGCAGTGTGAGACACGACGCCCGCGTGAAAGGTGTCAGGTGGACAACAGAGGGTTGGTGTCACATCATCCCACCTTTAACTGATGGAGCAGGGGCTCATTCTGCCTTTCTTTTATGATTTGCTGAAATACCATCTCCAAGTAAAGAAGAGACTCCAATCTCACTTTGGGTCTGCAATCTCATCACACAATTATTTGAAAACATTATGATTTGCTAATTATCATGCTAATTATTTTGCTCTATACATTTGCCATTGTGTTGTACAATTAAACCCAGAGCCAAAGCTTTGTTTGCTCCACACGAACACGGGTGTGATTGGGAACGAGGGGGAAAAAGTGGAGGAATGCACTAATATTTGACATCTTTACCTATAAATATTTTTTCAGACTGAAAAATGTATCTAATAGCCCCACTCGCTGATGTGCACTGCAGTTTACCACAGTGTCTATATTTCTGTTGTCAGTTTTACAGTATCTCCCTTCATTAAACCTATCAAGTTTTCCTTTTGATCATGCAACCAAGGCCAGAAGACAGATATCTTCCTGGAACAGAGCAGTCTGCCAAGTCTTTCACAAGCCCAGCTTTAACCTCCCTATTGATTTTCTCAACACTGCAGCCATTCATTGTTTGTGACATTTGGCTGTCGGCTCTTTAACACCCTTCAACCAAATCAATTTCATATTTTTGTCAATGCCCTGCTAGAGGATGAGCAGAATGGGAAGAGACTTAGCATGATTTAGAATGTTGATTTTCTAGAGCGGTTTTATCTGTAGTTTTTACAAGCCTTATAAAGTTAATTCAACATGTTTATTTAAGCATATGCAATAAATTGGGATAGAAGTGCTACCAGAGTTAAGTTTCAAATTCCCCAAATCTAATTCATGAAGGAAACTAAATTATTATATCAATGTCAGTAAAAACAAATGTGCTGCCATCCTGTTCCTCCAGACCCAAACCACAATGAGGCAGGTCCCTGCCCAGCCTAAACCTGGGGACTGGTAAAACACAACCACAGCTCCAACCCAAAAACCCAACCTCACCAAGGCCCCTGTAATGTGTCTCTCAGCACGTGGGTGCAGGCAGAAGAGAAGAATGCTGGGGTGGAACCTCCATGTTCAGCCCCAGCCCCACACCCCTTCAGGCTGATCTGCACCCAGGCCCCAGGGATGCCTTTTGGGGGCTGAAAACGCTCAGTCAGGCTGGGCTTTCCTGAGCTTCACTGCACCCTGGTCCCCCTGGCTGGGGCAGAGATGTGCCAAGGACAGGGGCATGCCACCATCCCAGGGCGTGCCCAGCCCCCAAGCAGCAGATACTGTAGTGGGGATCCTTTTACACAATATTTTCACGTGATAGACCAGCAGCATTAAATGTGGATTAGCAGCCTGGCAGCTTGAACAGCTTCTTCAGAGCCAGCAGCACCACGGTGTAAATATGTATTTAGGGCACTTCCAGGCTGCGTGTTGCAGTGTGACGGATCCTGCTCGCGCCTCCCCACATGCCTGGATTTATGCCGTGTTCATTAGGAGGCCTGGAGATCCTGTGGGCTTGGCAGGTAGTGCTGGGGAAGCAGTTACTGCCTGGAATGATCTGATCGGATCCTTTGTGTGTGTCCACACATCCCCTCACGAGGCTGGTATTTTAATCTCCAACCCTCAGGAGCCCCATCCAGACAGGACAGAAATGCTCTCCCTGAGCAGGACGAGGGACGTGTCCCCTGTCCTACCCTGCCACAGAGGTCACCCTCCCGCACACAGCCCTGGCTCCTGGGGAGCAGGGACTGTCCTTTGCAGCCTTCCCCTCTATTTTTAACTGCTGATAAATTGGAGAGACTCTTGCTTAAACCGTGTAGGTTTCAAGGACATGGAGGACGGTGATGGCAGCAGTTGACACTTCATTACATCAGAGATGCAAGCGGGAGGGGACCCCACTGTCCCCACAAGGTGGCTGGAGGGGGCTGGACAGGGCTTGTTCTCATCCTGCCCGCGCCCCTCGGGGTGCGCAGCCTCTGGCACCCCTGAGCCTGGCACATGCAGGGCAAGGGGCCGTGCCCCCACAACCCAGCAGTTTTGCTGGAGATCCCCCACCTTCATGGGCAGCAGACAACTCCTGTGGGGCTCCCCCAGGTCTCTCCAGCTGCAAGAACCCCCAAGGGCAGGGGCTGCTCTGCTGCCGGCATCACGTGGGAAAAGGTCTGATGAGAAATGAATTTGAAAAACCAATTGTAAAAAATAGTTTTAAAGTCTCTCAGCCTTGCCCCCAGGGAAGGAGGACATGGTGTGTTTAAAATACTGCGCTTAAAATAAAAAATATTCTCCATGCTGGCAACCTATTTTGCTGGGTTCCTGATATTGCTGTTTCCAAGACCACGCGCACGCCAGACCCCCTCCTCCCCAGAGACACCACAGGACACAAGAGCCAAGGTGAAAAATAAAGCTTGTAGGATGGTTTCCCAGGTGAGCCCTCACTGAACAAAGGCACGTCCTCCTGCTCGACCCACCCAATGAAGGGTGCAAGGTCCATGAACCATCTCAGCACACTCAGAGGGACCAGCACCAGAGATTGTATGCGGGAGGGGAAGGCTGGGAGAGGGGTCCTGGAGTGGGGGTGGCAGGGCCATGGCAGCATAGAATCATAGAATCATACAATCAGCTGGGTTGGAAGAGACCTCCGAGATCATCAAGTCCATCCCCCTGCCCAAGCCCCTCTGAGCTGCCCAGGGCCAGGGTTGCTCACAGCGAACACAAGCAGAATTTATCTGTGCAGCAAAAAGTCATTTGTCTCCTAACTCTGCCTGTGTCATGTACAGTCTTGACTTGCTCCTTTGCCCAGGAGTCTGCCCTAAACCTCACCTGGCTCCCAACCCTGTGAGATGGCTCTGGATGGCCAGCTGAGGATCTGCCCCAACACCAGGAGGTGGCTCCAGCTGGGGATCAAACCGTTGGTGGTCTTTGAGACTTTCAGTGTCACTAGGAGGACACATGCTCAGACTTTGCTCCTTTAAATAACTGTTTTTCAAAATTAGAGCAAGAACCTGTTCAGCTTCAAGTGGAAAAATTTAAGGATCAAGGGTTGAGCAAAGGGGTCTGTGCAGGAGTGTTACCTGGCCCCATCGCTCCAACACCCTCACTGCCCATGAGCCAAACATGCCAGGGCCCCCACACTGGGATCCCTGTCAGGATCTGCTGGATCCTTCTGGCTCCACTGGCCAGAATCTGGAGCCAAACAGACCTTATCAGATGGGCCTCCAGGCAGGTGACATGCTGCTCCTGCACCAAGATCAAGGAGCTCCCAAAATACCAGAAATGCGATGCGAAGCATTTTTCATGCCCAATGGAGCAGCAAAAGAGAAGCCTGGAAAATGCATTTTAATATATTTACTATCTTTTTTAGTTTTCTAGACCAGATAGGAAGAGGACAAATTTCTTGCCAGAGCCCCAGAATATTCTGTTATTCTCCTGTTGTTTCACTGTGGAATTTTTCCCACTATGCCAAATATCCTAATTTTTTCAGCTACAGTATGTTTGCTTTGATGATGCCTTAACCTAGAAATAGTCTGCAGTTGTTTACCTGCTGGTAGAGCTTCAAATATTATATTCTCACGTTTTTAAATCAGTGCAGACACCTGAGACAAAAAGTGTCCCAAAAGCTGCCTACAAGAGCTACATGCTGGTCACTCTTTCTTGTCAAGGTTGATTTATTGCCTCCTTGCTGTTCAATTTCACATTTTGTCCTCATCATATCCGTGGCTCATGATCATTCTAGGCTGACCCTTGTAGGGCAGGCAGGGAATATTGATAAAACAATTATCTGTTAGCCGTTCATTTGATTTTCCATTTCAATTACGGATTGCACGAGGCAAAAGGAAAAAGATTGCATCATTGATTTTTCTACCTTACAACAGTAAAGAGTTGCTTTGATGGTTATAAAATGAATGCAACTCAACCATGCTTTTAAAGGTCATATTTTTTGTTTTACTATATTTCTTAAAAGCCTTAATATATGCAACTGTACAAGGCGGGGGGGGATGCCCATATCGTCGGCTCGGATAACCCGATACAAAGCACACCGGCGCAAACACGGGGGCAAACCCTGCCCTGCTGTATTTCCAATCAATGTGATGCTGCCCAGCAATGCGGAGGGGTGGCCGGGGAGCCCGGGGAGCCCGTGGTACCGGAGCTCGCCCGGGGCTCGGGGGATCCACCCGGGGCTGCGGAGCCCGCAGAGCCCGCAGTGCCCGCACTCGGGGGATGCGTGGGCAGAGCTGTGGTCCCCGTAAAGAGAACTCTGCCCAAACCTGCCCCTCGAAGGGCCGGGAGGTGATCCGTGCCTGGCCGGAGCGCAGCAGCCCCCGCAGCTCCATCACGGTTCAGCGCCCGGCACCGCTCGGGGGTTTCACATGCCCGACCCTCGGAGGGGTTCAGCCTTTGATCAAGGTTTAGCGTGCCTGGAGTGGCCGCGGTGCAGGGAAGGGCTCCCATTTTCTGTGTCACAGGGTGCCAGTGCTGATCTCCTTAAAGCCCCAGAGTTTTCTTCCAAGACTGGATTACGCTCAGCAATTAAGGTAATGAACTGGCTGAGGTAACAAAGCATAATGATCTCTTTTGTCCTCTGAATGCTTATGAACTCGCTCCCTCACAATAGTCTGGAATGCAGAGCTTTCTCCAACACCGGGGCTTAAAACTGTGTAAAAATGATTACTTCCATTATGCCTTCATGGTTTGACATTTTTAATTTAAACACCTGTAATATTTAAGCATACTTCTCAGAACCCAAATACCCACTCTCAAAGAATGCTAGCTTACATTCCTGCAATATTTTGACATCTTATGAGTATTATTTTAATGCCTGAAAAGATAATGTGATGAATCCATTGCAAATATATCAAAATATGTGTATAAGGGACTGTTGCTTGCATTTTGTTTGAAAACAATGGATTTTTCAAAACAAGGCACAACATCTGACAGAGCAGTCAGCATTTCATCAGGCACTCTGTTGTGTCAATAAGGAACCACATTGTCTGGGCATATGTGCAAATGCAACACAACTTTTGTTACAAACCAGCCCTTTTCTGTGGTATCCAACCCCACCGTGCTCACTGCCACCCTTTGCCAGCACAGGGTGTTTTCATGCAGCTATTTCACTTTTTTAAAGCATTTACTTAAGGTTTTATTTATTTATTTTGAAACATCTGGCTACTACTTTTACATTTTTCTCAAATTTTTTGCATGATATAAACCTTCTGCACTGCAGAATCTGCTGCACTCTGATCTTTCATCTTAACACATTTCCAGCCCCAAATTTCACTTCAATCTCACCTCATCTCTCCATACTACATTAACCCCTGGCAATTGCCTTCCAAATGACCCCATTAAGCTGTAATTGCCTCAGCAGGCCTGCACTTTCGCTTGTAATTCTGTACCTCTCATCTCCCAGACGTTCTCTCAGCATCATTTCGTGTTCTGGCTCCCTTCACTGAGCTCAGCTTATGACCTCGCTGCACCATGGCCGAAATGACTACTAAAAGCATAACAGAGACGGAATTCCATTACTTATTTTTAAAAGTTCTCTGGTGCCCTAATGTAATATTCTTTGGGGAGTGTTGTCAAGGATACCAAGCACCAGCCATTAAAACCTTTTGTTTCCCAAGGCATTCCGTCTTTTATTAATAAATAAAGATAAAGAGAAGCTCATCCACCCTCCACAAAGTCAGCGTGTGTTTGCAATGCTCTGGTACAGCTCCAAGCCTCACTGTGCCCCCGGATGTTGCCCGGAGCAGGGGAGGGCAGGCTGGCAGCTCTGCCCGGCTCCAGGGCTGCTGCGCGCCGAGAAATTAAACCATTGCAGATCATTCTGCAGGAGCAGCTCAGCACAGCGATGCTGCCTTTAGCATATGCTGCCGCCGTCCCCGTAATGGAAATGAAAGCCGAGGTCCGAGCAGCCTTTTGTGGCCACCGTGCTGAGGAGGAGGAAAACTCACACTGTCATATCCCACTGTCAGGGCTAACAGTCTATCAAGGATAATGGGAATCCCCAATGGGGGCGAACAAAACAGCATGGGAAAAGCTGGCTAATCCTTTAACCGGGTTTGTGGCTCAAATGTGTTAAGGAGGAACCTCCCGCTCCCGGCTGTTGTGAGACGGCCAGGAGACATATATTTCAGATTGAAAATTAATTGGTGCTGGATCCAAGCAAGCCTTTGCAGCAAGCAGTAACCTTTTCATTTTATGGTCATGACACTGAAATATTAAGAGCCCTCTTCTCCCATAAACTATATAAACAGAGGCTCTCTGAAAAATGGAGGTAGTTTTTTTCTGTGGCACAGAAGGAGTTTTACTCTTAATTCATAATAAAACTTAGCACTGAGGCTGTGCAGGGCAGCAGGGTCCATATCAAGGGGCACCGGCACCCACAGGGGCTCTCCCAGCCCCAGGAGGGACGGAGGTGACCCAGGTGCAATGGTGGGGCCAGGGCCATCTGAGCTTCCTTCTCAGATGAGCTTGCTTGGCACTGCTGACAGAGCCACATCTGGATCACCAGCCTGACTTGCTCTCCATCTGTCATGCAGGAAAGGGCAGAAGCTGGCGGGGCCAAGGGGGAGGCAGCTGCTGGCCCAGCTCTGCCAGAGGGGTGCACACACCAGGACTGGGGGCACCAGAAAGGCCCACTGGAGCCTGTCCAGCACCGTGTGACCCTGGGGATGTGACAGCCTGCTCAGGACACCCCTGCTCACAATGACCAGGTTTGGGCAGCACATCACAAGGGTCTTCCCTGCATGCACGAGCTGAGAGCTGTTCCTTCAGCATCTGCTGCCTATCACTGTCAGAGATGGAACTGAAGCCCGCCAGCTTCCAGTTGATCAGGAGATCCCAATGTTTTGGCTTGATTTCTTTTTTACCCTATTTGTGGCAATAATGAGTTCACGTGGATTTTTAGCCAAGAAATAGATTATATCCAGGATTCCCAACTAAAAGCAAGTTCCTGAAAGCTTTTCACTTCTCCTTGCCACAAGGATGGAGAAGGCTGGTATCTACAAGCATTTGCATGTCCATAGTGTTGGGAGGTGACACTGCTCATGAGAGCATGTGCTACACTAGGACTGAGGCTATTGCCTGTTCCTCTGCCAGTCCCATGCAAGCTGACGTCCTCTCTGATGGCCATAGGACATCCCAGCACTGTCACTAAGGCAGGATAGGGTCTGCAAATGCTGTCCAGACACCTCAAAGCCACCTCCATGACCATCCTCCATGAAGAATCCACACAGATAAGACTATAAATCAGTCTAATCACTGAGCTGCTCCAAAGGTCCCAACGGAGATAAAAAATAACCCAGAACTTTCCCACAATGGGGCAGTTTCTGCAGGTGAGTGCCTGAGAGTGGCTCATTCCTCTGGCTGTGTGAGCTCTGTGTGAGCTCCATGTGAGCCAGGTGCTGCAGCAGCTTCACAACTCAGGCTGTTTTTATTCTACACACCAGGCAGGAAATTTCCATTTCATGCATCACTCACGTTTTGTCCCGATTCTGCGAAGTCAGTGCTTACACTGAAGGTAATGCCTGGAGGAAATCCGATTGCTTTAGAGTTGCTCTTGTTTGGAATTCCAGTTTGGGCTCATTGGGCACTGATTTTGTTTGCTTTCAGCAAATCTTGTGGTATTGGAGTGCAAAGCAGAGACAAGCGGCTGAATAAAGTCAATCCATGCACTTCAGATATTTTTGTTTTCCTTAAAGTGAACTTTGATTTCATCACATTCTGCCCATCTGTACAGCCCAGATAATGCCATTTTTGTCAACATCCTGAGGAGAGATTATCAACCCCAACAGAAGTCGTGATCAGCAGAGCTGGGTCTGTCCTCCTTCCATTGTAAGCACTCAGGATTGCCTGTACCTGTGGCTCTGCACTGTGGGTGGCCACCAAACATCCCCTGCCCACACTGGCACACGTTCCTGCCACACAGGAGCATCATGGTGCCAACACGCACATTTCCACGCAGTATTTGGCTTTTCTCAATATCAGCTTGAACAGGACTGAATCCTGCACAGATTCTGTTGGGTTTTTCCATGCAGAAGTTACTAGTGCATTGCCAAAAAACACCCCTCAGAAATGTTACAAGTACCCAAACAGGTGAAATCACTAAAGATAAAGCACATCCACCTCTCAACCACTGCAATATTTCTTGTTTGTCTGGTTACTGGAGTAACCATGAGTTAGAGAGGCACTTCATCACCATTTCCAGAACTCTGGACATGTCTAATGAAAACAGCAAGTCATGAAGTATCTCATGGCATCAATGCCACAGCCAAGGCAATTCTGAAAAATGAGTTGTGCTTCTCATATTCCAGGATCCCTTTCCTCTCCTCCCAGAGAAAAGAACTAAACTAACTAACATCACATTCTATTTACTCCTCACCTACCTGGAGTCCCCTTGAACCTTACAGCAAGTGAAACCTCCTGTTTTCACCAAAGTCTTTAGTTTCCATCCTAAAGGATATGTCTGGGGAGCTCCATTCTTCAGTCATTCTGGCTCCTCAGTATGTTTACTTTTAAATCCTAATTAACTACTAGTCCCCAAACTCCCAAGGAAGTTCTTTGTTATTTTCTTTCCTTCTCTGCAGCCCCCAACCTCGGCAGGCACAAGGTCTGCGATGGAACACATACCCTTCAGTAGTACCAACACCCTGCCAGGACCATGTTCCATCAATAATACCTGTGCAACAAGCCCAAAAGAACCATAGATGGAGTCTGTAACTCAAAGTAAGAACTGGGCAAGAAAGAGAAAATTCTGTGGGTAATAGGACACCCAAAGACTGTCCAGAGCCCTGCACAGTGACTGGCCTGGCAAAGCACCATTCAGCAGTGAAGATAGTGATGAAAGTGAAGAGTATCTCCAGCCCCATTATAAACTCCTTTGTATGAAACAAAATACTCTTTTTGTAGGTAAAAATGATACAAAGCAGAAGCTGACGATAAATTTTTCCTTTCAGTTTTAATCAGGCTTCCTGTTGTAAAAGCTCAGCAGACAGTGACGCGAGACACTGCCTCCCAACTTCGGTTCACCTTTGCCGTTCCACCAGGGACACCGTGTCAAGATTGTTCAGCTTTTTTGATGAGTGCTGCGTGAGTAACTAATGTGTAAATGCAGATACGTATAGAAAGCAGTTTTGACAGTGATGTATTGCAACTGGTTCCAGATGTCGGCAAGGGATGCTTGGCCAGGCACCTGGGGCTCGCCTGCCACAGAGCCGCACCAGCACCAAACCAGTCTTCACATAGATCACAAGGCTTTAACTCTCCAATTATAATCATATTCAACAACCATCACTGGAGCTTCTGCTTCTCCTTTTCCAGGACGCTACAAAATATCTCTGTGTTGCTGTTTCCATTTTAATTTTAATTAAGGGGAGATAAACTACAATGTGGAGCTTAGCACTAAACCCTGTAGTTTGGCTGTCAACGGTAAACTTAAAAGCAAGCTGTTGAATTGGTCAAAATTAACCTTACATTAACGTTTCACATCCTTTATATTACTACACCAAAACTTGCACATTGCACATGCCAAACATTTAATTAAATATCCCCTAACTCCTGAAGCAAATGTTGAAATGCCAAGGAGGTCATTCAAAAGAAGAAGGACTTGCACAGCATTGTAAAATCTGTTAGAGACACACTGCTGCAAACCCCCCATCTCCAGCTGTGCCATGGAACAGGCATCCACCACACAGCAGAGCACAGCATGTCCCAGGAAACACAGCCACTGCCACCAGGGTCCTGGCCCCTCACACCTCCCTGCCAACACACTCACCCCTCTGGGGCACTAACAAGGGAGTATTTCAAACAAAACTAAAAATGTGCATGGAAAAAATAAGTAATTAATTAGTGCAATAACAGTCAGACTTGATTCACAATTGATGCTGACAAGCTCCTGGAGGACGTAGCCAGTGGAATCAGCAGGCAGAGTACACGGTATGTTCCAGGAGCAGCATTTAACCCAGAACACTGATAAAGTTGCACTTTGTACAGCAGAAGCGTTTGTAACTCAGCTCAGCATCACTGTTTGGTCTAAAGGGAATTTCCTCAAACAACCTGTCTGTCTCCCTCCTCCCTGGCTCCGAACTGAGGCGCTCCCATCGCCGCTCTCGGGGGATCGCCCTCTGGCTCCCTCTGTGATTCCAGGCAGCCCTCATTGATCACCATCAGTGCCCAGAGCAGGCCTGTGCTCACCCCACAACAAAGAGGGAGGGACACCTGTGCTGCTGGTGTCCTCTATCACACCGAGGGTTCAGGGCACAGTTAACAGAAACACTGGCTGAGATGATGTTGCAGCCCTGCTGCCACACTTCCCTCCCACCCAAACCCCTCCATCCGTCGTCCCCGTGCTGGGCTTGAAGCCCCCATGATCAATACTCTTACAATGAGCAAAATATTGCCTAATTGGGGGTGTTGGGCCTCATGTCATTCAACATATTGAATGGGGGGGAAAAGGCACACTGACCAGTCTCTGATACTTTTCCAGCTGGATCATCAAATTTATTTCTAACCTGCATTTAAATGATCAACCTGTAAAATTTTATTACTAGCACAGAACCTGCTAATGAATGGTGCCAGATAGCATGAGAGCTGTAAACTATTGCGTGTATCCTTCTACTTACAGGGCTCCTGTTATGACAAACCTTTATTGGCCATTTGTGGCACAACATAAACCACCCTGAGCCAGGCTGGGCTTTTGTTCCAGCTCCTGCAGCCAGAAGGATGGAGATGTCCTGGCTGGGAGAGAAAGTTTCAGGGGCATTTGATTGACCTGTGTGCCTTCTTCAATGACACACTCTGCATTTTGAGACAGTGGATGGGAACCAAAGGACCTTTTGCTTCACTAAAGCAGAAAGTGATAAAAAATGGCCTTTTCCTGCAGTCAGTAAGGCAGGATGGGAGCGAGATGATACAGATATCTCACGCCCAGCATGTTAATGTGCAGGATCATCCTGGTGTGAACAGCCCGGCTGCACAGGCAGCACTCCTCCTGGGGCCTGGGTGCGTGCTGCTGGCAAGGGACAGTGACTGGGGCTGTATGGCCTGTCCCCAGCCCCACTCCCCCTACTCAGGGGTGTCCAGGGCAGAGCTGGGGTAGGATATGGGCTGGAGCTCCACCAGAGCTGAGGTCAGAGCTCTGGCTGCTCTAGGAGTGCACGTGCATGGGTACCTGTGTGTGCCAACTCTTCCAGAATGGCATTGCCTCCCCAGCCCTCCTCATCCTTTTGGCACTGCACACAAGGAGCTACCAGCACTCCCAGGCTCAGCTTGGACAGTACCTAGAGCACTGCAGTAATTTTTACTCCGATTTTCTACTTCCTTTTCAGTCCCCTGGCTAACAAACTGGTTAGGAGTTGTATCTGGAAAATCCCAACATGATGAATACCAAGACAGAATATCGGGCAACTAATTAAGATGGTTGGATAATTGCAAGGAATGTTAATTTTTCCAGGCTTTGTAGCTGAGAACAAGGGATGGTTTGCGACCAAGCTCCCCCTCCCCGCGTCAGGATGTCACACACCAAGCGGGGGAGTGAGCCACAGAGCACGGGGGCCTGGCAGGTGCCCACACATGTGACAAACCACGAAATCCTACAGAAAATCCTCACTATTCTGGGTGCACTGCTGCTGTTCTGTACCTTTCACTGCCTTGGGAAGACGAGGAGGAGGATCATAATGAGACACACAATGGGGATTATATACATGTTTTTTCCAGAGGAGACAAATCCTGATCTAAAACCCAACGAAGTTAATTCTAATGTACTTTCCAGCCCCTGGATAAGCCCAGCAGCAACGATGAGCCAGCTGACCCAAGCTCTCTGCACCACAAACTGCCCCCTCCCCTACTTTATTCTGATGCCCTTGTACACAGGGATGGGCTTGCTAGTAACTGTAGGGAACAGAATTAATATTCCCAGCAAGAGGTGTGGCACTGGACAGCAGGAGTGCCCAGTCCTACCTGCTAACACAGCTAGAACCCTGCCCCAGCTGACTGCAGGGATGGAGCTCCCACACACATTCTGGTCACAGTCACACAGAAGTTGCTATGAAACACACTCATTCCATCCCTGCCATGTGCAACCCGACTACAAAGCAGCATCTTCCAAGAACCATCCATATGCCTCCTATTCTTGGCAAAATACTGAAGGAGCAAAGACTGGGGCTTCAGACAGGATGTAAATGCAAGTAGGAAAGACCTTTGGAGCTGCATTGGGAGCCCTTTTCCCTTCAAGAACCCTTGGTGTGAGATGGTCTGGCAGCATGGCCAGCTGGGCAGAGGGGCTGGGATCATCCAAGGAGCAGTTAGTGAGCACCATGTGGGGACACAGCAATGTGCAGGGAACATGCCTGAGGGGCTATTTTAGCAACCCCTTCGCAGCCCTGCTGCCCTTGCTGTCCTCTCTTCCAGGCCTGGGTAGCAAGTTGGAAAGAACTTTCCCCAAATATTTTTGAAAATAGCTGCCCAGCCTGTGACAAAGGGTGGTGACAAGCCCCCCAGTAGTGGTGGGTGGAGGTGAGCACGCTGCATTCCATGAGCTGTTTGTGGCTGGGATGGAACCGGGGGAGCCCTCCCCACTCTCATCCTGGGGCACGGGGGTCTCGTCTGGGGGGCACTGAGATGGGGGGACACACCAACCAGCAGCTCCCCATCTCCCAGGCAGTGGAGAAGAGGCACACGCCACAGGGACACGGTTACTCTCAGTGGGAGTCACTGCCGTGCCAGCTCACAGGGACTGCTCTCCTGCCGGGCACGGGAGAGCAACAACAGCAGGTTCAAGCATCGGGCACTGGCTACTGCCAGTCTCGAAGCTGCTCTGAGCCCAGCTCTGCTGAATGCCACAAAACCTCCGGCATCCCATCGACACGAGGCCCCACGCTGTGACTTGAACTAACAAATATTTCATGATCTGTACGTGGAAATCTACAAATGAAAAAGAAATTACTGCGGGCACACAGCCCTCTGCCAGCAGAGTAGTAGTAAAGGAGTTAAGAGACACTGAGGAGACATGGTCACTTATCACAAATATTCTCCCAGAAAAATAATAATAATCATCAAAAATTGCATTTTAGGACATCGACATTAAGAATATGCTGCTTTAAAATGTGCTCTTTATCTCCCCGACAGCATGAGTGTACAGCATGTGACGGAGCAGTTGCCATGGCAATGCTCTTTAGTGAGCAGCAGCCTAAACAAGTGCATAAAGCCCATTTACAGCAGAGCATGTGCCAGGCCATGGAACTCTTGGAACATGCCAACACGGGAGCACTGTCCCAGCCTGAGGCCTTCCCAGACCCATGGAAATCCCTGTGGGATTTTTAATGGCAGCCCGGTTTGTTGCCCAGGTGGGTGCCAGTGCAAAGCTCCCCATCCCAAGGAGATATGCCCTGGGGACAGGGCACATGCCTGGCAAACCCTCCTGTTTCTGACCTTCCCTCGACCAGGCTCTCCAATAGCAGCCACTGCCCCCAGAGAGGGCAAGGGGCAGGGCCCCTCTGTGGTTCCCCTGCAGCACAACAGCAGTCCCCACCGAGCCACCAAGGCCAGCCCCACTCTGCCACCTGCACAGGACAGAGGTGGGTAGGATCCACCCAGTCAGGGGTGGTGCTAGAGACAGAAAAGCCCAGCTGAGGTTTTCCAGAGGTATTTAAAGATAGAGGGTGGGGGGACACTCCCTGCTCCCTGTGAAAGGACTGCAGTGGCACCTGCTGTGCTTCACGTCAGCTGAGGATGCCAGTGCCAGTGCCACGGCCACCCCACGGGGTCTGCGCTCAACCAAGAGCGACAGCACAGGCTGGGCTCTGATCACCAGCTGGGAATGGGACCTGTGAACCTGGGCACAACCACAGCTGGCAGAGGCATTGGATGGTTCCACAGCACAGGAACAACAGAAAGTATCTCCTACACTCTGGCCCAGAGCACTCCCAGCAGCAGACAGAGGGGTGTGTGTGTGTGCAGTGGAGGAGCCTCCACAGTGGGGATGTCGAAGGCCGGGGGAGCTGGGCAGAAGCAGGAGCAGCTCTGGCTGTTCCAGTCCCCAGGTATCCCAGGCAGGTCCCTCTCACCATCTCACCCACGTCCTGCACCACCACGGCCCTGGGGCCGGGCCCTGCCTGCAGGAATTGTGACAACCTCGGTGTAAGCCCTTCAAACCACTGCTCTGAAGGACTGCAGCACAAGGAGGGCAGAAAACCAAGTTTGCATTCTGCCATCATTTCCAAAACTTGTTTGCAAACATTACATTTTTATTTTACTTATTTAGTGAAAATTACACAATTCTTCATAGCACAGTTTAAAAATAACTCCACTATTAATGCAGGCCCTTTATTTAATCACTGGCTAATTTACTCCTGACAGAAAGTAAATTCCACTATTTTCTGTGAGGCTTTATGAAATTGCCATCATTTTTAATTAATTCTTAATTAAAATATATTACACCACAGCTTCTACCCATCTCTCTTGATATTCTAACATAATCAATTCAAGACCATTTACATATCATTAATTAAAAGCCTTCCTCTCTCATCCTTAAAATCATAATGAGGCTCTATTTCTCATTAGCAGCCTTTAAGGGATAAAATAACAATACAGACAAGAATGAATGGTAATTTCAAAAACCTCTTTTCTGCTCTTGCAGCCCCTCAGACTGGACAGTGACATTGCTCAAGTTGGCTGCAGGAGTTCCTGACTGTTTGGCAAACACCAGCCCCGAGCCCAGGGGTGCCACGTGGCACTGCAGCCCTCAGTGCTGTGGGAGCCACTGGCCTGTCTATGACCAACTCCAGCCCTGATGGTTCCCCCCAGACCCCAGCACTGTTCCTGCACCAGCCCAGGCCAGGGTTCCTGGGGTGGCTCCAGCCCCAGAGCCAAGAGACACCAGCAAAACAGGATTTGTTCTGCTTGTGTGTCACGTGCCCTGCCTCCATGATCACTGCCACAGCAAAAACATCTCAAATCCCAGGACTCTGAACACACACAGGGGACAATAGAGAGAAATCCCAATTCACGTGTGCTGTTGTGTTCTTGTACCTGCCTGTGCCAGATGAAACTGATCCCACTGGTGCTGGTGAGGAAGGGCTGAGACAGAGACAACAGTGTTAACTCCCAGTAATTAAACTCCAGAGCCAAGGTATGTTTCACACATTCATAAACCAGCTGTGATAAATCCCGCTACTGTAAAGAATTACCATTTATTGATAATGAAAGGTAAAAATTAACCACCTATTCAACGATCCCACTCCTCTTCCAGGAGTTTAAAACCACAGACATTTCAGAAAAGATTTACTGCAGCTCATGGTGTTGAACATGCTATTTTCAATGTTTGGGCTGCGAGTGAGGGAATTAATACAACTTCCACCGTGATTATTTTTATGATTAGTGTAAAATAAAATTTCATGGCGTATCTTTTGCCTTGAGCAGCTGGGCCAAGGGCTGCCTTTTCCCACTGAAGAAGAGGCTGAACTAAACCTTAATTTGCTATTACCTTTTTCAACACGGTTTATTATTCCAAGCAATTCCTAGGCAGACCCTGAGCAGGGAAGGGAAGTAGAGCCAGTATCAGAGAGTGACAAAAAACAACACAAGTAATAGACAAAAATCAGATCTATGTCTGGGGAATGTTATGCAGAGTTATTGTCACCAACATTAACGATATCTAGGTGCTGCATATCAGGCAAATCAGATTTATATCACTGTCTTCTGCCAATTGCAGGTGCTCCACCACAACTTGTCAAGACAGCCTGTCTGAGTCTTCACACGTCAGACAGAATCACAGCACTTGGTGTTTTGGTCTGTTGACAGCAATTTATTTTGATGTGTTGTCACAATACGGAATTCTTCGAGGCTCTGCACCACAGTGCCAGCGAGTCCTACTGCACTTTCCTGCTGCCAGATGCTACAGGTTCGTAGAGGGAAAAAACACTGACAATTTATAAAAAAAAAAGAAAAAAAAAGGAGATTCTGCAAGTGTGCTGAAGGTGCTGGAGCCAAGACGTGCCCCAGGAGCACAGCCAGGGGACAGTGTCCCAGCCCCACACTCGACGGGACTCCAGCAGGACGGATGGAGGCACAGCCCTGCAGGGATGCCTCACCCCACTCCAGAGGGACCCCTGCTCTCACCCATCGAGGCCCAGGTCCACCCATGCCCACTCATGCTGTCATGGCACTGGTCATGGCATTTATGGAGCCAAGCACAGCACCAAAATGTGAGCTCAGGTGAATTTCAGGAACTGCCACATCGTGGCCAGTGGGACAGGGCAGTTCCCAGTGGTGTCCTCATCCTCACCTGGTCCCAAACTTAGTGGGATACCACAGGTACCACCCACAAGGGTCACCGCTAAGCTAGAACAAATACACTGATTCAGGGAAAGTATGTAGGACTTAATTTTTCATCTTCCACGTGGCTGAAACATGGGCGTGTTTCCCACTCAGTGGCAGCGTCCCTGTGGGGATGAGGACACTGTGCTGGTGGATCCTTGGCAGGTCTCTGCTTGCTGGTGAAGGGAGCACCTGCTGCAGATGGCAGCACCAGCCCACGTGTCCCCACATGACTGGATGCAATTGTTCAAGGAGTGGACAAAGTCTGAAATATGTCCATTTTCCTGCCCCAAATGAAAGGATTTGGTTTTGTCCAGAATAGCTGTATCACCACAGCAGGTGCCTCTGCAGCAGTTCCCAAAACCCCCAAAAAAGCCCACTTCTCCCAGGCTGCTCACTCCCAAAACACAGCAGTTTTCTGACCACATTCATCCTGAATCCTGAGCTACATTTCTGGATGCAGGGATATTTTGCTGTGGGGTTTTCCCCCAGCACCACTGTCCCCTCCTGTCTGTGCCTCCCTTTAGCCCTTTGCAGGCTGGCATGAGGAGTGTTTCCTGAGGAGGAAAACAGGCAGATTACAATAAAAAGGTAAAAAAAAAACAAAACCAACCCCAAAAAACACTGAAAAAGGTAAGTACTAGTGGGGAATTCTTTTCAAGGACTGCCTGATTAGAAACAACCACATTCATATTCAATCCTTTTAGAACCAAGTTGCCTTTCTCAACAAGGTGTCTCTGCGGATATTTGCCTGGCTTTGTTATGGGACTCCTGACACTTCTAATAGAGCTTCTAAATAAAAAAACCCAGTGCATTTGTACTGCCAGGCAATAACCTTCACGTTTTACTCTCCATTCATAATGAAAATTAAGGGCACATGACCTGCATGTTAGGTGGCTTCCAGGACCACAGGCAAGAAAATGTAGAAAGTGTGTGTGGTGAGCACTGCAGCATCAAGGGACACCAAATCACACAGGGGACATCGGCCAAATCCACCAGCCCAGCCCAGCACCACCTCGAGAGGCTGCTGGCAGGAAAAGCATTCCAGCTCTGCAGCAACGCTGTGTGAAAATCTGTTTGTGATTATTTTTCATTCAGAAATATGATACAACAAAGATATTACTATTATTCTGTGTTTATACTGGAGGAAAAAATACCTAATGCAATTTGATCCCATAGCAAAGCGCAGAGCTCACAGGAAGGAAGGCTGTAATTTGACAATCAACCCTTATGGAACAAACCTGATGTGCTGAAATGCTTATTCCAGAAAAAATACTTCCAGAGAATATTTCAGTGAAACAGGGTAAAAAGTAGAGCATTGATAAGAAAAATACCACCACTCAGGAAATAACTGTACCACTTTGTATACATGTGGGAATTGGCTCCAGACAGCACAGCCTGCTCTTGGAGAGCCAGCTCAGACGTGGGGCAGCCCTGGCATTGCACAGTCTGGCCCCTGGGGTGGAGGTAAAGGCATAAAAGCAATGGTAGGCAGCAGAAGAGCTTGCTCCGGGGTTCCTGAGCTGGTCTGGGAGAAAGGGAGCAGCTCTCTGGGTTGTGTCCAGAGCTCCTCGTGCCACAGCCACAGTGCTCTGCTAGCCAGGAGCCTGGAGCAACAGCCCTGGTGCAGGGCAGGGGATACAGCCACTGTAACAGCAGCGTGTGTGTGCAAGGTGTGAGAATCTGTGCAAGTACAGGAAAGTGCATGTGCCAGTGGTAGGGATAAGAGTTGGGGCTGAAGACTCCATTTGGGCAACCTGCCATTCGGTCCTCATCTCCCAGCGATCACCATAACCAAATGGAGTCAATGACGCGGACACCAATTAACACATGCCACTCCGATTTGTGTTTCTGTGCCATACTTTATTAAACACTTTCAGATGTAATTGAACAACACTGTTCCACAATTAAGCACCACACAGTCCTGCACTTTAAAACAAAAGCTATGACAGTTCTGTACTCTATTAGTGCTGGTAGATACTGTGTAATGTAGTAAGTAATTAAAAGCTAAAACTACAGTACTGGAACAATCCTAATCAGGATCCAATTCCAGTAGTGATACAAGTGTATTAATTTTTTAACACAGCGCAAGTACCTCAGCATTATCCTACAAAAACTACACGTTGCCTGCTCCAAGAATAACCAGATATCCTCTTTTTCTGCTGGCAAGTGGGAGCTAAGCTGTGACGGTGCTGGAGCAGCACCAGTGAAGACACCACCTGTCCCTGCCCCATGGGGATGGGAGCACCATGCCTGAAGCAGGGAATGCCCACGGCTGTCATGCCACTGGGCATCACTCCTATGGGCACAGAGCACAGACAGCCCCACGGCACCACACGGCTGCTCCTTACACACACAGACACACAACAGCCCCAGCTCACAGCCAGGGCTCAGCTCAGGTTGGGGGCTGAGGACTGAAGCCAGCACAGCTCCAACTCAGGGTGGCCCTGCCAGCCCCTCTCCTCACATCGCAGGGGTGCAATCCCTGCATATGGCAGGGGCTGGGAAGGGCAGGGAAATCTGCCCAGGGAGATGCTCTGCTTGCACACAGACTAGCAGAGGAGAAGCTGGTACAGCTGCTGCCAGGCTCTCCCACCCCTGGCAGGCATGGCAGGCAGGAATGCAGAGGGCAGAGGTGTCCCCCCACCCATGTCACCCCCCTGGTGCTGGAGGTTGCACTTTCAAGAACACTTCCAGCTTCTGTCTCTCAGGATAACAAAATGTCACTGCTGCACTAATCGATTCTGTGGCATCAGGCAGAGTACGTGGCTGCAGCGCCAGCACGTTGTTCTGCTGTCCCTCTGGAGAGGATACTCTGTCGCTGTAATGCACAGCTGAAATGGGGTGTGTACTACAGCACAGGGAATCCAACTATCAGCCCCAAACCCACCCAGTCCTGCTGCCCAGGAACTCCAGAGGTGTCCTGCAGGGAGTCCATGTTCACACTGGGACATAATAATGTCAGGAATTTATCTAGCAGCTTCATAAACCAGTGGACACCCCAATGGAGTGGACAATACCATGTCCCTTGGGAAGACAGGCAGCCCTAAACTCTATGTTGCTCATAACTTTCTTGTCAGTTATAAATTTCAGATTAATGAGCTGTGGGTTTAGGTTATTTACAAACACCTGTGTCTGCCAAACTTCCCCCTATGGTCAAGTGAGGAGATATTTGATGCAAAAAGCATGGTCTCTTATGGGTCTTTCCCAGCCTAAATGATTCTATGATTAGTCAGGACCAGGTATGACAGGAAGGACGGAAAATGACTTGATCTTTTAACCATGATTGTAACTAAAGGATTTTAATTAATTCTCGAGATCTTGATCAGTCACACCCCTACAACACTCTGGCTGTGCCAGGGCCAGCCTCACCAATAGAAGATACTTTGACTCCACAAGCAGGAAGAACATGACCTAAAATGCAGACCCTGGACCTGCCTCCCCCTGACCAAGGGGATCAAACCCAGCACTGCAAATACAGCACTTACTGCCAGCACCCAAGTGCAGACACTCAACCACCCAAATGGCCCTTTTCCCCTTCAAAAGTCTTTTAGAAGCAAAATTTGTGGTGAAGGCTTCATGCTCAAAGAATGTATGAGCTTATGTCAAATCCATCAGCCCAGGGACTGATAATTGCTCGGGTTGAGAAGGTATTGGGGCCAGGCACAGGGAGGCAGAACAGGAAAGGGAATACACTGGTTATTTATTAACTTTAGTCTCCAAAGCCTTGTTATATTCCCAAATCACAATCCTATTGGCATGAGAGGCTGCTGAGATAAAAATCTTCTAACAGCTGCCTCTTTGGCTCCTGAGCCAGGGCTCCCCTCTGCAGCCAAGTGATGAGGTGCCTTCAACACCCACTGGAGGAGCAGAATTTAATGAACCCCATAAAAACATCAGGTACTGCCCTAAAAATCCAACAGCAACCCTTTGACATTCCAGTGCTTCAAACCCAAAATATGTATCTGTATTCCTCTCCAGGGTTAGTGTCATGGAGCATCAGCAGTGGATGAGCCTGGGTCTGCTGGGGATCCCACAAGCCTCGTGAGCCCAGGCACCTGGAATGTGCTGAAAGGCTGACGCAAACACCGCTGACCCTGCTCCTAAAGAAGTTTGGAGATTATGCCTTGAGGCTTAGATGGGACTTAAGTGCTTCCTTGGCCTTCCACAGGCACGGGACAGCTCTCCCTCACAGCACTGCCAGAGCAGGTAGCTGGGTATGGAAAATACAGCAGGAATAAATTAAACCAGCTGAGGCAATGAGGAGACAAGCCACCTTTACTCATAAAGCAAGGAAACACACTTTGTTAAAAAACAAAAATGCAAAATCTGTGTTGCCACACATATGGTTTGATGTTGAGTACGGTCAGAGAAATTAATTTGGGGTTTATGTCACTAAGGATAAAAATCTCCAAGCAAGCACAGACATCTTTCTGATACAGAAAATAAATACTTAAAAATAATTTTAACTGGTTCTGGAAACCAGCCTCTTGGCTTTCAGAGGGTTTTTTATAGTTATTGATTCTGGCCTGTAAAGAAAAAGTTCCTCAGGAGCAGTGCTGGAACCAAGTCCCACAGCTACAGGCAAACACCGTCCTGTGAAACCCCACCCAGCAGAGCTGCCATCGTAGTTCGTAATCCTAGATTTGAGCAGCTTTTCTGACTGCAAGCTGTCTGGGTAATTGCTAAGCTGTCTGCGAATTACTATTGAACTCTGTCCTTTTTTATCTCACTGACTGACTACTATTTGTTATTAGTCCAAGTAATAATAATATATTAATGCACATACTTAATATCCAGAAGTGTATGTTTGTAGTGCAACTGCACTGCACTCTGCACTCTGCAGCGTGGGAAAGCGCCGTGAGCAGAGCCAGCAGTCACACAGGCACCCAGCTATCATCTTCCCAAAGGCCACACAGCCCCCAGGCTCAAGATTCAGTGAGTCCTACATATCAGATGCTTTGCTCTGACTGGCAACGCCAGAAGACTCAAGGAATTTCCTAAATCAGCCTCGTGCTGCACTATGCTCTGGGTGCAGTGTCCTTGACCCATGCCCACCTTGCTGGCCCAGGGAAGCAGCACTGCTGGCTGCTGGACTGTCCCCCAGTGTGTGGGCAGGGATGGAGCCTCAGCCAACTGGGACTGGAGAAGGGTGAAGCACCATCACCTGGCAGCTCCCAGTGCTCCTGGTCAGGGACATTTATCTCCATTCATGTCCCTTCCACCCCACTGAGCATTTGGTCCCTTCCCAAGCTGCCCCTGGGAGCCAGTGGGCCAGGTCCCCCCCCAAGTTGTGTCTATGTAACTTCTACTGGCCAAAATATGATAGAGTTTATGCACAGTATTGGTAACTCCAGCACCAAAGCACATGGCAGAGGCTCCCACCCTCACACACAACATCTGGGCACTGCACCATGGCCAGAAGCTGGTGCAATTCATTCACTTTCAAAAGGAAAGCTGGGAAAGTCGACTTCAGAAAACAATTCTTTTTTGTTGACCTCTCCACAAAAGGAGCGAAATGACCTGACTAATAGGGTTAAACATCTTTCTCCCGAGGCAGCAGCTGCCAGCCCAGGCCAGCCACGGCTCTGCTGAATGTGCCTGCAGCTGCCAACTAACTCATGGGGAAGCAGAGCTAGAGAATGGCAGTGGTCAATAAATTTAATTTCTTATTAGCAAAACACTAATCAATAATCCAAACAATTTTTTTTTCTTTCCTTCTCTATTTCATGCCTATCTATGATGGGGAAAAGAGACAAATGACTACTGCACTGTCATTGGAGAACTTGTCACGAGGTTATGCTGCAAGAAAATTAAAGTGGCCAAAGTCCAACTAGAACTTCACCTGGCTACTGCCATGAGAGACAATCAAATGTTTCTGTAAATATATTAGCAACAAAAGGAGGGCTAAGGAGAATCCCCATCCTTTATTGGATGTGTCAGAAATCACAGTGACAAAGGATGAAGAAAAGGCTGAGGCTCAGGTGGGACCTTCTCAATTCCCTAACCACCTGAAGGAGGTTGGAGCCAGGTGGGAGTCACCTTCTAATTCCAAACAACAGGTGAAGAGGAAACAGCTTCAAGTTGCACCAGGTGACACTAGACTGGATACTGGGAAAAATTTCTTGACAGAAGAGGTTGTCCAGCCCTGGCACAGGCTGACCAGGATGGCAGTGGAATCCTCATCCCTGGAGGGATTAAAAAGCCACGCAGATACAGCACTTTGGGACATGGGTTAGTGGTGGCCTTGGCAGTGCTTGGGAATGGTTGGACTTCATCATCTCTGAGGGCTTTTCCAACCTAAATGATTCTGTGATTATTTGTTTTTTAATTGCTCCCTCTACCTGTTGTTGGTCAGAGTGCAGATGAAGCTCTTGATGCAGGTGACCTGACAAAAGTTAACTGTAAATTTGATATAAACAACACTCATCAATGTGCTTTTCTTTAATGGGAACCATGAACTTATTTCTCACATTGCGGTGTTTTTCCTTTTTGCTAACTCATCATTCTGTCTCCCATAAAGGCTGAGATTTCAGATTAATGTAATTATTGAACCATTGCACCCTTCCCCTAAAAACATATTTCTCGACCTTATATTTGGAAAGAAATGTCTCACATGAAAATAGCACCAATTCATTTTTTATATAAGTTTCATATGTGCAATTCTTGGCTATTTATGATACAAAGCTGTTACTGATGGCTAACAGCAATGACTACCTTGATGTCATTCTTAAAAGTCCTTATTCTGAGACTTTGATGCTTTATTATCATTATACCAATGTAGAACAACTGCCATTTTCTTCTCAAATTGGCCATTTCAGCACAAACTCCTCCCTCTACAAGATCGAGTGGAAGAGCTCAGTATGCTTGGAGTATCTTGGCCCAGATCCAAATTCCTGTATCACCTATCAAAATTCTGGATGCAACCAAACTAGTAAAAAAATAAAACATTGCAAACCCTGCATATTAGAGCCCTGCCTTGGCCTTTGGTCAGCCCAGGAGGCTGCACAGGATGGCTGTGGGAGACAGGGTTGCTCAGACCCAGAGCTTCACCAGAGCCTTGTGGCTGTGATAGATGGGCTGCAAAATCGTACCAAGAACAGTAAAAGACATGAACTTTCTGATTAAAGATGAGGAAGTAGGTGATTAGCAATCTGCAGGGAACTTGAGGCTTGGCCACGGTCTGCTGATCTAAGAGACGTGGGCAGGGTTGGCTGCAGCATTGAGGACCCAGCATGGCTCAGACCTTGTTCCAATACCAAAAGTCCTGATTACTGATGAGTTATTAGATACAGCAATCTCTAGGATTTTAAAAAAAATACAGCATTTGTATTCAAATATTTCACTTCCCAGGCCCCTTTTGCTGCTGCAGCAATGTCACACACGCTTTCTCATGTAAATAATGCTTCAAAACAATCACACAATAATTATTCAGTCCAAAGCAAACAGCAACTACTAATTACACTGAGTAGAAAACAGTGCAGCAGAGAAAAGCCTGAAAAGGGCCTCATGTTGTCCACAGCAATTCTAACCTAAAATAAATGCTGTGAGCAGGAAGGTGCCATGTAGGGAGCTCCACCTAAATTGTTGTGCTGTTATTTGCACAGTTTTAATAGGATTTTTCTATTAATCTGTGACAAACCATGAAATTTTATATTTTCACCATGACCAAGCCATGAAATTTGCCAACTTTGTCCATGATTTACACTGGGTCATAGTTATAAGGTCTGTTATGCTTTTTAACTAAATAACTACTGCAGCTTCCCCTTTGGACAAAATGAAGAATTTGCCTATAATTAAAGAAAGAATTGTTAACTGCTGGCAGTAAAAGTTTATAGCATTGTTTGACAGTCACAAAGATAAGCCAGTAAAACCCTGGGATGCCGTGTCTACCTGCGTTTCCCCCCTCCCCAACAATAGGGTTCTATCTCTCAGCATCAAGAAATCAATCTCAGATTAGGTAATGAAATATGCACCAGTCTTTTCCCAGAACCTTTGACAAATCACACACAATCCTAAATCTTCATAAATCACGATTAAAGACAAGTATATCATCACCAACGCATATATCTTCCCATGCCTGACCCAGAGACTAATGAGAAAAGGCCTAGACTATCTCATCTGATTAATTAATTCAAAATGTCTGCTGTTATTCAAATGTGAGGCTGGTATTATTTGAATAACACTTGACAGCAGTGCCTGAAGATATCATTTCTGATTTGTGAAGCTGCTGCTGCATAACTGATGATAGTTTATGAAAATGTTCCATCGAAGCTGCTTTTCTTGGCACAACTGTGAAAGATTTTCTGGAGAAAGGGTTTTGTGTCAGTATTTGATGCTGGTAACATTGTCAAATATTTCCAAAATCTGTAACATCTTGGAAGCCCTTTTTTCCTGAAGCCTTGTTGAATATTAGTTTCTTCATTCTCCAAGAATTAAATCCCTCTCTCTATATATATATGTCTGCAGCAAAGCCACAGGCAGCTGGATTTGACCCTTTCCATGCTGCCTGTTCCTCACTAGGCCCAGGAACAAAGAGTCGTCTCTCACAGCCAAGGAGGGGCTCAAGGAATCCACCTGCTCTGACACATGCTGGGTTTTTAGGGATTCTTAGGGATATTTTTCAAAGGTAGGAAGGAGCAGTACTATAAGTCCATAATAATAAGATGTGCATGAGAATTAATTTTGAAGGACAAGACCACAGCCTCATCCCGAATCAGTTGCCAGGTGACCTTGGCTGGTGAGGGCTGGTCGGGCACTGCCCAGCAGGTCCAGCTGTGGGCACTGGTCCTGTCTGCTCCAACGTGCCAGTGGGCAAAGCCCTAGACATACTGAGGCCTGACCCCTGGCTTCACTCCTGCCCTGCAGTGGAGCCTCTCTTGGAGAAGCCTCAGCTCAGCTAACATGGCAATCTGTTATTCAGATGGTCCCACTGCAGCAGCCACTAGGGACAAGTTTACTTCTTTTCCTGAAAATACTGGAGTCTCATCTTTTTCCCAGACTGCAGTGCCACTGAGCACTCAGAACCCTGCACACACCAGCGTGGCACCTGCTCCGTGTAAATGCTTACAAAGACATGAACTAGCAGATGCCACTTCCCAGGGATCACCAAGAAATCAAGGCTGTGTCACCAAAACCCAAAAACCACCAGTGCAGGTGCCAAAGATCTCTGGACCCAGACACCAGAGGAGAGCAGAGCCTCCTCTGCTCCGAGGGATGAACACAAACCAGTTTCCTCTGCCTCAAACCACCAACACGTGCTCCAGCAAGGGTCCTCCTCACAGGGGAACAACTTGGCTACCTGGAGGGTATGCTCCAAACAAAACTTGCAGCAAAGGCTCCAGCTTTTTTTCCTGAAGTATTTATAGACTGAAACGTGCTGAGACACCTGTCCAGTTCAGGAGGGGAAGAAACAGGGTTAATGTAAATGCAGAGCAGCTGCCTCTCCAGGCTGAGGTTTCCAGTGGTGCTGGAGGGCCAGGTCTGGACTGGGGAAGAACCTGGCACTTTGCTGTGCACCAGCAGCTCACAGCACACCTCCAGGGACAGCAAAGATGCTCAGAACTGAATTTTATAGCACCTGTAATAAGAGCCATGGGAGCAGCATTCTGCAGGTCAGTGGGCCTTTGAGGCCCTGTTATTAGAAACAATTTAAATTACAACCACGTAAAACCAATTTTTTAACAGAAATCTTCATTTCAAAATTTTCTTTTTCCAGGAGATAATAAGAATTATCATTTTATTCCAAATATACCATAGCACAAAATACCTACAACTTGTTACAACCAATTTTGTTTTATTAGAGGAATATCAATGTGATGGTGTGCTTGTACCAGTGTTAAACTGGGCTGTTCTGAAACCACAGAGCCATAAGCACTAAAGAAGAGGATGTAAAATGTATGGTCTAAACCGAATATAAATCAATCATTATGACAGAAGTAGCACTTATTTGAGAGTCAGAAGTGAACAAAATATTCTGTGTCAGCAAAATGTCTCCTGTCAAAACCTGCTCTTTAAAATTTCACTACAATGTGCTGAGACAAATGTCCTTTGCAACTCCGTGGAAGGAAGCATGTTCTAAATCTTCATAATTCAAACCTTGCCTGTTTTCAGACAAGAAAGCAAACTGGAGAGGGCTCAATATTCGGGGTAAACACCATGCCTCCAGCCCTGGGCAGGGGCAGTGCTGCTGCTCCTCTGGCCAGCACTCCCCCAGGACAGGGTGACCCACCCACCCAGGAACTGTGGGGAGGAGGCACCCACAGCATTCCCTGTCCTGCACATTCCTTAAGAGTCACCATTAAGCCCATGGAGGTCAAAAGACCACCCAGATGAGTTGGTATGTTTATATGCAAATGACTGAGACCATGCCACACATCTCTTGCCTGTGACTGGTGGGTCAGTGGGACCAGCACCACGGATCCTCTGCTGCTGCACCTGTGAGCCTGGACAGAATCTCTGAGGGCTTTTCCAAGTGACACACCAGTGACACACCAGTGTCACACCAGTGACATCTCTGCCCCTCCACAGCATCTCTGCCAAACAACACATTGACAAGGTGCTGCTGCACCCCATCCTGCTGCTCCATGAGCCAGCTCTGGTCAGTAGTGCATTCCTGACTCCTGATGCATCCTTTCTGCTGATCCTGACTGACCCATGCAGGATCCCAGCTCCCTTCAGCCCTCTGCCCAGAACCTCCCACTTCCTCCCTCTACGCTGTTTTAAGTAGGCCATTTATCTCTGATTAAATTTTAAATGTTTGAACCCAGTTAAATCTTACAGCTAAGCGATCTGGGCTAATGCCATCTTTTCATCCTCCCCTTTATCCTTCCCAAACACATCATGCGTTCCTGAGGAGATCTGCATTATGTCATTCTTCAGTATATAAAGTAAAGGGCAGGCAGCTAAATCAGATCTCCCTTCTTCCTTACTTGGGATGACAGCACAAGCAGAACACTTTTGGTGGTTACACTGTTTTCCACTTGCCATTACCTTAAGATACATAAAATACCAAATGCAAGACTTCAAAAGAGTGACTCCCATTTATATCATCATACTCAGGAAAGAGCAACGTTTTCCAGGTTGAAAATACTGGGGAAACATACAGAGGTCTGTGAGATGTCCCACTTTGCTGGGAAAGCACAAATGCTACAGAGTTTCCACGCTTACCCATTCAAAAGAAGAACCATCATTGTTTTTCAATTATACATTTTAAATTGGACACAATCTGCCAGAGAGTCTAAACCAGCAAAACTGAAGATCTGGGATCCATTGCAATTTCTAAAAAATCAAACCCCAAAACAGCAGAGGACAAAGGCAAAGCAATGGCTGTTGGCAACAACCTCTTCCAAATCAAGAGTCTATTTTTGCAACTGTAGACATTAAAAAACCTGTTTGAAGATTAAAAATGCATAAAACCCACAATTGACGTTTATTTCCTGGAAAACAATCTATTTTTCAGAGATGGTTTTTCCAGAAGATGATAAACTCCTTCTCCTTATGTTGTGCCTTAAGACATCATGTGCTTTTATCCTTTAGCAAAATATGAACCAGCTCCGAGGCTGACACTGCCAAGAACCATGACAAAATGGATTATTAATGAGAAACTGATCTCCAGAACTCTATTAATTTATGTCTTCCTGTCGGATCCCAAAGATGTATCAGCCCTCTCACTCAAAGAAAAAAATGCCAACATTGTACTTTGTTTTAAAGTTCTGCTTAGATGAAGAATTCATTATCCAAAGCAGTGTTGTGTTATTTCAGGCTCCTTGTAGAATATTCTTTATCAAATAGCTTAAAAAGCCACTGACAAGTGTGAGGATCTTGCAAAATATATTTACATCAACAATTCAATGAGGAATCTTGGATTTTTAACCTTTTTTTTTTTCTTTCCTCAGCAACACTCCTTGCCTCGTTTTGACCTCTCAGCACTTGGGAAATGGAGACCATGTAATACCATCTGTAAAACCTCAGAAAAACTAACACAATAGTAAGCTTTTAAAATTCTTATTTGTATTAATTATTTCACTGAATATAACGATCTAACACGTAAACAGAAGAAACCTGATTTCTTCATTGAGCACAAACAGCAAACACACAGAAAACACCCTTTTAAGCCTCCATGAAAAAAAACCTATCTAATCTGTGCTTATCATAATATTTATGAAATAAAAAACAGAGAGGAAAAATTGCTGTAATGTACTCTGGGTGACCTCTGCTTGCGTGAGAGAATGAAAACAGCCTTTTGCTTTTCAATCCCCATCAAAGTGGAGTTAAAGGAGGGACAGCATTCCCTTGCTCACTGCCATTAATCATTGCTTTCTTCAAGCAAGTGCGTATTAATTTCTGTCATCCCAAACATCATCGAGTATTGTTACAGCACCGTTCACTCCTCATTCACCACCAGTTGTTACCAGTTTCCCTACACTGAGCAGAGACAGGGTGAATCGTGTGGATTTCAGTGTTGGAGGCCTTTATCCCTGGGGTGCTGACACCAATTAAGCCATTTCAAGGAGCAGTGCGAGCAGGCGCAGCCCTCGCTGCAAGGAGAGCTCGCACCCAGACCTGCCAGGGTGCCCCTGCCACGCACTCGGGCTCAGCCCCGGCCTCCCTGTGCCCGGGCAGGGCTCATCCCTCCTGCCCAAAACTGGGGCACAGGGGCCCACTGGCACCCAGCCACAGCCTGCCCCGACAGCAAAGGCTGCAGGAGGAGACCAAAGAACCAACCTGGGCTTTCCCACATGCAGGATTTTGTAATCGATGAACGTCACTGCTGGGCTGAGAGGGCTGAAAGGGGAGCGGAGGACGAGTTCGTTTCCTTGTTTAATTCCAGCATTAGACGCACTCGTAAGACAAATTACAGCGATTTCACCATTGCAATGCAACAAATACCCTAAATATGAAAATTAACTGAATCTGCCTGAATTATAACCTCGTTCCAGCTGATCAGCGTTCAGCACCCTGCACTGCCAGCCCTGCATCTGCTTTCGTTTCAGAGGCTCAGGAACTATAAAAATCACACATTTCAAAGACGGTACCTCAAAACCTTAAAATCAACACAGTTAATGAGCTTAATTAATACAATTTGTACCTTGCTAAAGTGTGCATAAGGATTTATCAAACTCCCTGGCAATACTGTTGATTTTTTCTGACCGCTTTAGACCCAATCATTCTCCGTGTTTCAGACATTTACATCTGCTTTTAAGTTTTTATGGTTGCCTGTTGGCAGGCAGCAAAGTGGAGCTGTCGATGCTGCTGCAGAATAATGCAAGGTTTGTTATGAATTAAATATTAGAAACCTTAACGCAGCGGCCAATAAGAATTATTTGCCTTATTAAAGCAGCAGAAGACGCTGATTAAATTTTCATTGCATTGCAGTCTTTTTCCCATTTCTGCTTTCAATTCATCATTCTAATGTATGAAAGGCTTGCCGAATAATGGCATGGGGACTTAATTTCTGGAATGCAAATATGGCAAAGAAAATACCATAAATACCCTCCCAGAAAACATTAAACAGTCAGTTCTAATTAAGTGAATACTAACTAAGTAAATATTCTCTTAAAGGAAAAAAAAATCAAGATATCAAGAATTCCAAGAAGGAAAGCTCTAGAAATAAAGGCACATAAAATTATAGGGAGCTTTGATTACCTGGATTTCACAGGAGGGAACAAAGTACAGTTAAACAACTAAGCTTTCAGATACTCCAAGAGATTTTTGTATTTATGAGTAAGTAAAAGAGAAAACCCAGCCCTGTTGTGATTAACTGCAACTGTAGTTTGTAGGTGCTGCGAGTAAATACATTCCAGTGTGTTCCGGCTGTAGTGAGGCTGCTCCAAGTCAGGTGATTGAGATTTGTTAGTTTTATAAAGCAACACATTGCAACAGTGCTCAGTTTACTGGCTGGCACCCTGCAAAACCCAAATTCCTTTAAGGGGAGGAAAACTCTCATGAAAAAATGGTGGCAGGTATTTGGGAAGGCGGCTGGGCAGGAGCAGCAGTTGGCAGTCACTCATCAGCACCGCACACAACTACAGGGAAAATGGTCAAACAAAATCTTGTATCCCTGTGTCCTATCCTGAAGGTTGTTCACGTTTCTGCCTTAATGTGCATCAGGAAGAAAATGAACTTCAAGTATCCATTTCCCCTAGAGAAAATCTCTTCCCTGAAACTCTGCAACTAATGAAATGGGGATCTATAAATAGCAGCATCATTACCATGAGAGCACTTGCTTTGTGCCCGGCTCTGCCTCTGACCCTCTTTACACTAATAACCAGTGGGCTTCCATAGCATTCCTCCATAGGATGATCAATATTAGGACAGTTAAAATGTGATGCACATTTAAACCGTGGGGTGTATTTACTCCGTGGCTCACTCACACACGGCGCACTGTGCAGGGTCCTGCCTTTCCCTGCTCACACGTACTACGGAATTCCTCATTGTCTCAAACGAGGAGAGAGATGCTCTGGAACTCCTCTGACGGTACCGAGACGTGCGTCGTGACAAGACAAAAGCCATAACACACCTGAAACATTCCCTGCTGAAATCTCTCGATGAACCTCATTAAAATGGTTACTCCATTCCAAACATTATCTACTGAGGCACCACTGTAGTAAACTCTTCCTTAAAATGTGCAAGTGAGCATTTAATCAGGGAATGCGATGATTTGAAAGCGTGGTTTACATCTAGTCAAATCCCAGTATTTTCCACTGATGATGGATCATTTCCAAAAGTTACCCAACATTTAATTTCACTGTGTACTGCAAATTCAACTGTCCTAAAAGACAATGCAGTTCAGGAACCCAGGGGAAAAAGGGAACTATTTATTAGGTGCCTATGGAATATTCTGCTGCTGCATATAATTTATTGATACTGAGATATTTATGCTGTCCTTCATTAAAGGTAAATATTCAGTTACATTTGCATCTCCCATATACAAAGAGCTCAATTGTTCTGCTAATTTCATATCTCTTAAAATAAATATGATAAAACGTTCCAGTGGGTGGATGAGTTTAAAGGCTTTTATTCTCTGTGACAAAATTATTGATGACAACATATCATAAATGGCACTTACTCCATATACACATGTCACAAGAAAATGTAAAATATTAGAACAGTTATGCATGCAGGAACATTTACTTTTTAAATGAAAATATAACATCCCAATTTTAAAAACCATGTGGCTAAATCAAGAGAATGCATATAGAGAAAACAGAGGACATGAAATTCCACATGTGCTTTAGCTGATTTTCTTTTTGCTTACAGGTACTATATTGGTACTCAGATGTGATCGATTTTATTTAAGCCACAAAATAGAGTCCCCCAGCAAAGCCCAGACAAATGGCACAGCCACACACAGCTCACAGCGCGCCAACCACTGCTCTGGCTCCCAGAGGTGCTTGTTCAGTGGCATTTTTTTTCTGTTTGTTATCACCCTTTAACTTATTAAATATTAAACTAGCCCAGAAATCTGCATTTTATATCAAAATCAGAAGTCAGAGACAGTAAAATGTATTTAGAAGATCCTGTGTTGGCCAATTGTGCTGATGTGACTCAAGAGGCTGCACCTCTGCTGAGCACACCCTTATCTGCTCCAGGCAGCACTGGGGGATGTTTGGAACACGTTCCCAGGATGAAGACTTGCGTGTTCCAATCTTGTTTAAATCATCCAGACATACCTCCGAGAGCCTAAAAAGGGATTATTGCAAATAGCATGGGTTTTTGTATTTTAATATGATTAATATTATAAGACACACAAAGATATATGAAAGCAAGGATTTAAGAGAAATAAGCTGAGGAAGTAAAGCTTATAAAATGCAACCAACACCATCTGAAAATACTGGGCAGCAAAGGTTGCAATTTAAGGGAAGTAAAGGCAGAATTCTCAGCACATGGTGGAGATGGGCAACAGCATTTTTACCCGAAAAACAAAAGTGTTTGCTGATCTGTGCCAACACATGAACTTTCAGGCCTATTTGTAAATAAAATCAAAATTGCAACTTCAGGTCTGTTGTTTCCCCCTGCCGTGGGCCCATGACGAAGGAACAGGCAGGAGCTGGGCGCTTCCTGCAGACCGGATTTGGAGAGTTTCAGAGTTAAATAAAGCAGATTTGTAACTGGCGGGATCCTCTCAGCACCGACGTGGTTCTTGCTCTGAGGCAGCCGATGGAGCAGAGCTGCTCAGCGGCACTTGACAACAGCAGTGCTCCCACAATTGTAACCCTCAAATCCAATCAATCCTTGCTCTTTGCATTTCAAGCAGCTCCTGGCTGCCACTGCCTGAAGATAACTATTTTACCACCTCTGTCATGCCTAATTAACAAGTCAGATGTACAATTTAGAAATTTTGCAATTAACCTGCTAAAATATTGCTGGAGGATGCTAATTGTTATGCCAGTTGCCATAAAAGCTCATTTGCATAACTTATGTGTGAAAAACAATTATGAGCGGCGTTCACAGACGCGGTCCACAAACTGCTCCTAGCTACGGATGAGAGGGCCACAAAAACACTTAATTCATTGCCCACAAAATTATGTTCCCCCTTTTCTTAAACAGCATCTGTTTTGTGAAGCCATATTCATAGAAAATCCCCAAATCAACAATTAGGAGCATATGTAAATGTGCGATTACAGTTCTTTTTCTTCCATTGACAAGTTCCCCTCGCCGTGCGGCGCGGCGCGGGCGATGCGGGTTCCCCGCACCGGGCACTGCCCGGCAGCCACCGGCGCCCGCCCCGCCGTATCTGCTCCTCGCAGCCCATCACTGGGGGCCACTTTAACAACAAAGAACCTAAAGTCAATTGTTTCTCCAGTGAATGGGCGTCTGTTCTCAGCATATATTTACCCAGGCGTTCAGGGCAGATTTTTACCATTAAATCAGAGGCTGTAGAACATGGTTGTTGTACAAATATTTACATTAGTGCTGACCACAGCCTTATTGCGGCACTCGGAGAGAACAATATTCCCAGCTCTGTCACCCCACGTTGGAGGCCTGAGCCTCGCTCTGGGCCACGAAGCCGGAGCGCTGCTCGCCCTCCCTGCACGTGCAGAGCGAGGAGCTGATTCCCTCGGACATGAGCGGGCCGTGCACGGCGTTTCCATCAGGCCCCACCGTGCCACGGGTTTAGGGCAGAAAAACAAATGCCCATTTCTTGTTTCATGGAAAACAGGATGTGACCTGTGTGTTACTTTGAGTCCCCTTTCAAGGAGGCGGTTTGCTCAGCAAGTGTTCCCAGCCCATTAAATACGACTAAACTAAATAAGAACTCCAGCCTGAAGCCCCACAGAACGCAGACGTGCAGTTCAGCACCAATGACATCATGCCGTTATGCTGCAAGATGATGCTGCTTGCTCCTCTCCAAAATATTAGAGATTTAAAAGTTACATAACAATCTCGGTGATTAAACAGCAGCTGTTATGATAATCAGTCAGTAAAAGGAAATGGATTTGTTTAGTGCTAGCAACTACAATATTATTAGACTCTGGGTATATTGAAAGGAAGAAATATTTCCTTTATTGAACACAAAATACCATAAATTTAGGTAAACCGAAATTAGTTCATGTAATACACTGACATCCAAGAATTTATGTATAGAGAGTCTATCATTTAATTTTCAGACATTCAATTTCTATACTTGGTCACAGTCAAAAGGTCAAGAACCAACAAGTCAATAAGTTCCCAAGCTCCATATCGATATCACGTCACTGCCCTAACAAGTAGAGGGGAAGTAAGAAATAATTCACACAAAAAATCCTCAGCTGCCTGTGGAGGGCAAATCTCCTGCAGCGTCCCATGCCAGTGCTGTGTGCCCAGGGAGCTGCCAGCAGTGCCAAACCCTCCCCAACTCCACAGCACCAGAGCCAGTGATGCTGGCAGGACCCAGCAGGACCTGGCAGGGCTGCAGTGCCCACACCCAGTGCCCACTCTGTCATGGAACAGGCTTTCTTTCCCCTCTTCACCCAGTGCAACAAAGGAAAGAAATATGAGGTAGAAAAACTGATAGTTTTCACTGTATTTGAATAACAAGTGAAATCCTAAAAATCCCTCCACTGCATGTTATTACCAAGTGTATCTCCAGGTTTTATAGTGACAGGACTGTGCTATAATTTCTGAGAAAACCTCAGCATAAAGCTCCATAAACCCAACCACTCCTGTAATGTATCACCTTATCTAGTGCACAATCATTTCCACAACTTTTCATGTTAGTATAATTTGTTCAAAAATGGTAATAAATACATCCTTGAAGTCAAATAAGAATCATTGCACAATCTACTGTAACTTGTTCTTACTAGTGACAGTCAATCACACTACCAGGATCTCACATGAAAGAAAATAAGCAAACATTTGGGTGTTCTGTAATTACAAACCTCACTAAAAGCACACTTCCTTCTTTAATCAACAAATATACGAAAGTGTGCTTGAAATAACCTTTCGAGTGTGCCACCTTGCCTCAACCAGCCACCAGGCGAGGGAAGAACCGATCCCCAGTGACAGGAGTAAATGATCTCTTTCTGAGAGCAAACCAACCAACCAATCAAGGCAGGAAATCCCGATACCCTTTGGCCAGAGGTCTAACCATGGATTAAAAAAACAAACATTCCTGATTAAAGCCAAGAAAAGGAGAATCCAAAGAAAGCCTAATCTCTTCATCTCCAGGAGGCAAATGCCAGGAGGCACTGCTGGGTCTCACCACACTGGAATGAAGTGGATACTGTAAATAGTGTTGAGAGATTACTTCTTGTGCAACAATTTTAATTAGACCCTATATTTGATTGTTTAATGCTAGCAACTACATTATTAGACTCTGGTATATTTAACACATATCACCAACTCATAATTCACAAAAAAACCTGACGGGTAATATTCCCATTTTAAAGACAGGATGAGAGAGCTCTTGCACTCACTTCTGTGAGCGGCAGCCAAGCTCCAGATCTGCTCCACAGTCACCACATCCCTCCTCACACGAGAGAGAGGAAAGTTTCTTCCCAAGTCAACAGCAGCACCAGGACTCAAACCAGCAATGCAAGGATTTCCTCTCCAGCACAGCCTTCTCCCAAAACAACGCCATCAGGGGTCTACTGGTACTGGGGAAGTCAAGGTTGGCCTCAGAACATTTTCATTACTTAGTTCTTTTGTTCAACAATCTGAAGCCCAAAATGAGCAGCTGGAGCCCAGCAACGCTTCCTTTTGCTGCCTGTGAGAACTGACTTTGCAATGTCGGGTGACGTTTTGTTCCTCCCAGTATCAAAAAGGTTCACTATGACAACTAAAGTTTTGGGTTATAAATTCCTGATGGGATTCTTTGGGCCAGGCTCTGGGGAGCTGCGGGCGACCAGGGCCATAACGCTTCCCATGCAAACCACACCAGGGCCCCTTTGTTGAGGGCGGGCAGGCGCCCAGGGCGGGGATGGCGGGCAGGGACCCGCAGTGCACGTGCCAGTTGTCCTGCGCTGACGTGAAAACCCCTGTGGCTCCGGGGAAACCGCCGTGGTTTGTGTCTCATGTGGTTCATGTTAAAAATTTCCCAACAGTGATAGACTTCAGCTGCCAGGATCAGGGAGAGCATGTGCATCCAGCATGAACAGCCCCAGCACGCAGCTCTCGGGCATTTCTTTATCCTTTTTCCTTTCTTTTAAATAACTATTGGGGCTCATAACAAGCACTGTCACTCCAGCACTGCTCCCCTGATTGACTTTGCGATAACGATCGGTGGAGGAGATGGGCACTCAAACAGCCAACATTCTGCCATGCTCAGGCAAAGAGGACTGGAGAGGCTTCGGTCGGGTTTGCTTTGGGTTTATTTTTTGATAAATTTTTGTTCAATTTCCAGAATTATGTCTCTGATTTTTTTTAAACAGTATCATAAAAAAAAAGGTAGTCACAAAACTGTAGTAAAGGAACACTGAGGCTAAACGAAAACCACACACACAAAAAAAAAAAACCCAAACCCCCAAAAAACAGAGGAAAATTTGAACTAGATCAGAACCTCTCATCTTTGAGCCAACCTGAAATGTCCTGCTACTGCAGAGGTCTCAGCACAGTGATCTTATGTATCATATATGCTCTAATAAATAGGTTCAATGAGTTGAGTTAAGGGCAGAGTTTAACTATTAACTCCAAATTTCCTCGCTCTTATGGCTGTAAGTCAATCCCTTAACGTTACTTTAACATAATTTCTGGCAGTTGAATAAAATCTATGGTCAATATTACAATCCTTTCCTTCCTAAAGGACAGAAAATACATGCGTGATTTGCATCAGAAATGGTGGGAAATGCTGTGGGTGAGTGGGGGTGACAAATGTCCACAGCCCCATTGGCCAGGAATACAGCCTTCCATTTGCCTTCAGCTGGTCGGGTCCTCATCCCGGCCCCAAACCCAGCAGAACTGGCACAACTACCTCCACACAGGCACAGTTCTCAGCACAGGAGCTGTGAGCAGGCAGAGAGGTTACAATACAAAGCTGTAAGGTATATCTAAAATAATCCCACAAAAATCAGATGACACAAAGAATTCTAATACTTTCCTTTTGTTAAGATACAGTAACTGAGAATACAATGAAATTCTTCATGTTCAGTATCTCCCATTAGATCAATTAATATTCAGAGAAAGGCTTTAACATGAAGTTTAAATAATCATAGAAGGAGAAAAAGAACCACCAATGTTCTAGAAGCTTCTCTAGACCTTTCAATCAATTTTATTTATATGCAAAACCAAGAGAAACTCAGAAAAAACAAAGCTCCTCCTGATGCTAAAGCTCTCAATTTACTGACAGGCAAATGGCTTCATGCTGCCACTTAATCTCATTTCTTGCATAATGCCCTCTAATTAGCATATCAAAGTGAATTAATACTTCTAGGGCATTAGCAATGGGAAAATCTGCTCCAGGCTTCACAATAGCAGTTAAGCAAGAGCCAAGAAATCCTCAAAAACACCACAAACCACTTTGCATTGCAAAACTGTTCAATTTATTTATCCTCTCTCTCTAAACACTTTTACCGCACACTGTTTTACTACTGTTCACCAAACAAAATGATAATTGCCAAAGTTACCAGCATCTGTAATGCCTGTTTAGAATCTTAATTTAGATTGTGTACTTGAAGCTCTCTAGATGCTTCCATTGACCCCGTCACATAGCAAAGACACAGTGGAAAACTGTTGTTCTTTTAAAAAATGCTCTCAGGATAATATTATTAAGTTCCGTTTTCCACTTACAATAAATGATTAAAAATTAAATAATCTATGACAAAGCCACCTGCTGGACAATGAGGAATGAGAGATTGGCTTAAAATGTTGATGCATTGCTGAAGTATAGCAAAAGGGTTTGACCTGTAAACACATGACACAAACCCACCCCCCTTCCAGGTGATGGATCTGTAGGACGCGGGATATTCAGTGATTCACATTGTTACGGTCCATATGACTGTGCAACACACATTGAACTGATCAGGAACAAAAGAACTAAAACACCTAAAAGAGTATAAAATTAAGGCAAGTGCATAATGCCTTTTACTATATGCTTCTATGCAAAACATGCTATTTTTATCCAATTCCTGACGCAATAAACACATTTAAGCTGTTACAATCAGAGATCGGAGCTTTCTCCTTTAAAAAAATATTTTCAGATTCTACAGTCACTTTGCAAAATATAAATTATAATTTATAAACAAAGTCTAAAACCCCCAGAAACTTTATCGCCTTAGTGCTCCACATCAGTCTTTAAAAACAGAAAAAGAAAATAAAGGGAAAAAAAACCCCAACACCCAAACCCTATCCCCCAAACCCTTGTACTCCCAGCCTAAGCCCAGGAAGGGGCTGGAGCACCAGGGGAAGGCCAATAACAAAGAGTAGAAGAAAATGCCGGGGTCAATGGGATTTTCTGCATTTCTGTTTGCAACATGAAGGGGAGGGGGGAAGTATAACAATAACAAAATAAATTATGCTGGATATTTATCTGGTACTTTGAGCCTTCCTAAAGAATGTGCACTCGTGAAAAATATATAGTGTTCAAGGACCAGACTGCGTTACCTTTCCTATTTAATTCCCTGCTTCCTCCCCCGATCCCGGCAGGGCTATGGAGGAGCTCTAATGTCCAGCTGAGCTGCACAATTCATCTGTTTGCCTGATGAACTACTCCAACTCTATAAAACCATGAACTGTAAGAGCTGACAGAAACTTTAATAATTTATATTAAATATTGATGTGAATTATTTACTCCATTCACACTTAAAGCCAGGAATTGCCTACCAGAAAAAAGCAAACGTGACAAAAGGTCAACACGCTGGTGAGAAAAGGCAGGCGGTGTCAGGCATGTGTTATCTGAACCATGCTGATCACCTTGATAAGCGAAGAGCATTAAACATGACTGCTGAGCAAACAAACAAAGCATTCTTCTCAGGGTGTCAATCCCGGCACTCCGACAGCTCCAGCTAATTCCAGCGCCACGCCGGGACCGCAGCTCCGCTCGGGGCTCCGCTGCTCGGGGCTCGCTCGCGCTCGGATTCACATTCAGTCCTGCTGTTCATAAAAATATTCATCGAACCATCATCTGCACGATGTGCAAGGAATTGAAAAGCAGCCTAAAATCCGAGGGCACAGCCGGACCGGACTGCGGCTCCGCTCCCTAGTCATTAATCCAGCCTTCACCCGGATTTAAATATTGCGTTACATTTGTAACAATTTAGAATGTCTAATTCTGCTTATATTTGTCTACGGTAGACTGCAAATATCATTATATTAATGCTTCACACAAATCAATGTTTAAATTGAAAAAAGACAGCATAATATCCATATCATACAACTTTTCTATTGAAAGCTGCAGGAACAGAGCTTGATAAATGTGTTAAATCCTGTAAAAAAAAAATAAAAAAAAAGAGAGACTGTTTTGCATTCCCTACATGCCATGATAATAATTTATCTCTGAATGCAAAAATTCCTTAACTTACAGCAAGCATCCTGAAATACACCACATGGAAACTCCTATAATTTGGCATTTTCAGATAAGCAAGCAAATACGTCAAATTAAAAAAAAAATTGGAAGGACATGAAAGATAGCTATAAAATAAAATAAATCCCTGCTTCTGGTTAAATTAGTATTGACAAGCAGGGCCAAATTTATTCTCTACAGAGGGCAAAAAAAATTCTCCAGAACCACTGATCCCAGTACTCAAGGTGAAGATGGATATTTAAATGCAGCAAGGAGCACCAGCAACAGGAAGCCTGAAGGTAGGTACAGTCACAGGTTCTGTCAGACTAAGTACCATGAATTTCTCTAATGCCCCAAATCACCAAATCTCTGTTTTCTCAACCAGAGAAGTGCCCTGGTAGAAATCCACCAAAGAACTAGCCTGCTAATAATGAATGTGCTGGGAACAGATGACCAAACGACAGCCAAGACACTTTATTCAATTTATTTTTTCCTAGTAAGACATTTATGAAGAAAAGCAATGTCATTGCCATAAGGACAGTGCAAACAACCAAACGTTCTGCTGCATGGCATCATTTGTAATACATCTGCTGGCAATTAAAAGAAAAAACAACATTCAAAAGTACAACCACTGCGTTGGTGACAAATCTTGGTACTGAAGCATGAGAAGGGAAACAAAAGCTAAACAATTTAAGCAGAGCTGGATGCACATAAACACACAGCACTGACTTCCTCAGGTAGTCAGAGCACAGCAAAATATGTATTTAGCAGCTTGAAAAAAACACCAGGGCTGCCCATAAATATTTTAAGCAGCTAAAGTGAGTAACAATAACATCACAGCTGATATTTAGAAAATAGCCAACATACACACACACACACACTTATATATGTATGCTATCAGTGCCATTTCATTGTTCCAGCTGAATCCCCTCGTGCTTCAGCAGGATTGCCAGGATTGTGGGTTACTGTGTATTATTGCAAGTTGTTGGCACTAAATGATAGTTTACAAACCCTGAAAAGTTGAAATTTGTGCAGTGCAAGGGCAGAGTGCTGTGACTGGATTTTCACATCCCTGCGGTGCTGAGAGGGGTTAACACTTTCCAACTCTGCCAGAGCCAAGGCAAAGCCAGTGCTGCTCCAAGGAGTCCCCTCTCCACACGTTACAGACTCTGCAGCATATTGACAAGAGGCGTTCCTGAGGAGTTGGGCCGTGTCATCAATAAGGAGCTTTGCAGCAAGGCAGGGCCCGATGCAGCCCTTTAATCACTGGGACAGCAGCGCATGGCTATTTACAGTTGTAGCAATAAAAATAAAGGTTTTAGCTCAGACGGGAACAGCGAGGAATTAACCCCGTGGTTAACGGCACGATTTGCCTGATTTTCAGAGCTTTTTTCTTTTTCATTCTTTCAAACAAAATTCTGAGCAAGGGGAGAATGTTCTTAATGAACATTTTCCTCCTCTCTCTTTAGACGTAAAAAATAGTTGCAGCAGCCCAAGCAGCCAAGCAGGCCTTTCGCTTCCCCTGCGGACACCTCCTGCAGTCGAGAAGTTCATTAAGTTTTATGATCTTCCCAAGTCAGTCCTGCTTATAAGCCTCACAAAGGCCACAAATCTGGCAAACCATCATGTATGCCATTAGGCTTTACTAGGAAATGAATGCTATTTAGGGGTGGTGGTGACAGTAAATTCGGGGTTGGTTGGCAGCTATCATTGCTGCTGCTGGACTTAGGGAAATAAATAAATAACTGTATACGTGTACACGGATATGCACATGGATTCAGACATTTCTATAAACATGTTATCCTATCTGTACAAATGATTTTTAAAGACAAAAGCCCATATACTCTATTAACACAATCCAGGACCTAATAATCTGTCATTCCATTGGGAAATAATTGCAATTCCCTAAGACATTTTAAGACTACAAGAATTAATATATTTTCACTTCTTCCTCCATGAGAATAAACAGGACCGCAGGTAGAGCAACATCCTAATGGAAGCATAATCAAATCACCAATCTGAAGGTATTTTAGTCAGTAAAAAGGAGCTACTAAAAAAACCCAAAGGTGCAAATCAGTTTTTGATTCCTCCTGGTAGGACGTGAGGAGATGGACTGTGACACGGGTATGCAACAGATGTGAGTGTGTGCACAGGCAACTTCCCTGCTTACAGTGACACCTCAGAGAACGGGTACAACACAACAGAACGGAGCCACGACACTCTCCCTCACTTATCTTCCCATTTTATTGGAGGGGCTTTGGTAGAACTTTGGTATCATTTTTCTTTGAAATAATTAAAGCCAGAGGTGGCAGTTTCTTCACGAACACCATGCTACCTTGCGGTTGCCTCTCAGAATGCACATGGCTATTAATAGCTGTAAAGTGTTTCAATGTATTATGCAGCACTTTTGAAAATGTTAAAAATGTTAAAAAAGAAATGTCAGGCTAAATTCAGTAACTCAGTGATTTGCTTTGTACATGGTAAATACCTCACAGAGAGAAAAAATAAAAATTTTCAGCTCTTGACCCTGTGTGAGGCTTTCAGAAATGAGATGCATCCATTAACCCTTGCAAGGAAGTGACAGAGTGGCTCCACCTAAACTGAGGATTCCTCCTCACGCTCTCTCCCACCCAGTCTCACAAAGTCCTCGCTGACTGCACCAAAAACTACTAATGTGTAAATAGACGAATAATTCAATACAAAAATTACTTAAATATTGCATGACTTATTTCTGAGTAGGCATGATTGCAATTCCACTTTCTGTTAGGCTCCAGCCTCCCTCCTCACCTCTCAGAAGAAGGCAGCGATAAAGCCATCATGGCAATTCCCACACCCAGGTAAAGTTTGCTTCTGATTAATTCTGGAAGAATTAAACACTGGCACATGACCTCACTGGAGGCAGGTTTAAGCACTTGGAGACAATGAGGAGCCCCAGTGGGACGGGGACACCTCTGCTTTAACTGCATCTCAGATCCTTCCTCATCCTTCCAGTTCAGAATTATTTGAGCCATTCCTTACAAAAAGAGCTTCCAGAAAACAGGCTACAATTTATTTTCACGTTTTCTTTGCTTTAGCGTGCTAAATAAAGCCTGCACAGACATTTCACCTCAACTGGGAGACCCTGAGTGGAGGTGCCCCTCCGGGAACAGTTTTTGGTGGGGGTGTGGATCCATCTCCATCAATCACCCGGAGCATTAATCCTGTCCCTCCCGCGCTGCCGGGCTGGCAGGAGCTCGCCTTTGGGCAGGCAGACGCCTTCACTCTTTGTTGGCTCCCAGCGATTTCACAAAAGAGATAACTCGCAAACTTGGCTCGACTTCTTGCAGCATAAAGGCAGGATCCCAACTTACAAGTTATCACTGAAACACCCCTAAAGGTTTCAGACCACAAAGTCTCTCGTGTCAGGTTTCCTCTCGCCTTCCAGACAGTGGCCCCACAAGCACCCCGTGCCAGTAATGACACTGCTGAAAGGACTCGGGTTTTCCTCGAAGCTCACCTCTGACATGTGGCTGACTACACTTGCCTTTCAAAACACCGAGGCTAAGCCCTCTGCAAATAAAGTGACCGCGGGACCTACGCCTGCCTCCTTAATTGAAATCTGCCTCCTGCAAATGTCTGAACAACGAGGGCACGCTGCTTTCTGGCTCTGGAGCAGGATGGGCAAAAAAGTTTAGGGAAAGGCAGAAAGCAAACACAAGCCAAAGCAGGACTGAAAGGGCTTTGAGCCGATCGAGGCGGAACGTAGGTAGGTTGGGAGGGAGAGCAGGAGGGGGATCATTCCCCTTATCCCGGGTAATATAATGCAACATAAAGCAGAATCAATCTTAATATTCACAACACAGTCAATACCCTAGTGCTTAGCTGTCAGCAGGAACTGAAGTGGATCCCCAGTAGCAAAGAAACCCTTGGACATAAAGCAACATAATTCACGGAGAACCGCACGCTCCGGGCTCTGCAGCTCAGATTTGCAATGATTTCACGTTGGATTGTTTTCGTCCAGTATTATATTTTCAGTGTGGAATTAAGAAGAATGTCATTGAGGATCACACAGTCCTAAAAAGCCAGGCAATGGCTTTAGTTATATGTGAATAAATGGCTATTTATTTTTAAACAAAGATCATGATAAATATTTTTGTTATTGTTAAATGTTCTTATTATTGTCAAATGTTATTATTCTCATTAAATGTTCTTAGTCTCACTAAATGTCCTTATTCTCAAAACACAAAGCAAATACTTTGCAAATGTTCTTTAAAAAAAAATTCTCCATAATTCAGTGATGGGAAAAAAACGCAAAAAAAAATCCCCTAAAACGTCCCTAAGAAAAACACGCAGTTTATTCGAGTCGCAAAAACGTAGAGGGGGAAAAAAATGCGTACTTTTGCGCGGATTTCTGATGCCGCTGTTGTTCAGCAGCCCGGGCGGCAGCGGGGCCGGGCCGGGCCG
>WBMV01003390.1:126566-145302 GCA_013396655.1 Campylorhamphus procurvoides | reverse complement strand
ATTTCTATGTCAGGCGTTGGGTGTTTGTGTTGCTGGGACAGGCTGATCCTCACCCATGTGCCCTGCTCTTCTTCCCCCTGCCCTCTGTGCCAGGTGCAGCTCCAGCCCCAAGACATGTCCTGCTACACCCCGTGCCTGCCCTGCCAGCCCTGCGGCCCCACCCCGCTGGCCAACAGCTGCAATGAGCCCTGTGTCAGGCAGTGCCAGGACTCCACCGTGGCCATCCAGCCCTCCCCCGTGGTGGTGACCCTGCCCGGCCCCATCCTCAGCTCCTTCCCACAGAACACCGCCGTGGGATCCTCCACCTCCGCTGCCGTTGGCAGCATCCTCAGCTCTCAGGGAGTGCCCATCAACTCCGGGGGCTTCTCCCTCTCTGGCCTGGGCAGTGGCATCTGTGGCAGGAGGTGCCTCCCCTGCTAAAGCTGCTGCCAATGGCCCTGGGGAAGGAAGCCAGGGACACACAGGATGGACCTGCCCGGATGTTGGAGCATCATCTTGCTGCTTCCAGAGGGGCTGAGCGGCCCAATCAGCCCTGGCAGAAGGATGGGACCAGCCTGGGCTCTGCCAAAGCACAGCCCAGCCCTGCCTCTCCCCTCTGCCACTCTCTCCTTTCTGTCCTGTGTTCTTGTTCCCTTGTGCTCCCCTGGGCTGTGAGCCCCACACAGCCAGCCTAGGGAGGACCTGCTCACTCTGCTCCCTCTCTGGATCATGCAGATGGACACCTGGTAGCATTTCTACAACAGCCATGGTTCACAAACTCTCACCTACCTCTGGTTCTCCTTGTACTGGGTTTCCCACCTGGATTGACCTCTTTATCTCTTTTGACTGATTAAAGTTCTGTTGCATCTCAGCCCATGCCTCTGTCATCCTTTTCTCTACAGATGTTCTCCCAAGATGCCAAAGCAGAGCAATGTTGACCAGGGGTGGTTCTGGGATTGTATTTTGGGGGTGTTCATGCAGTCATTGTTAATTCTCTGTGCATGGTCCTTGCCTTTGTGGCTACCCCAGACATAAGGTCAGGAAGAAGACTGTTTCTCTGAGGAGCTTAGGGGTGCACAGGGCACACAAGGAGCCTTCACCATTCCCTAAGGAGGGAAGGGTGTGATATGGCCCTTTTCAGACACTGTCAGTTGCAGGTGAGAAAGGTATCCATGACTCCTCCTCTTCCTCACAGCTCTATTAATCCTCTGCCCAGAAATGTCCTCTTGACTTTGTTGTACTGTGTATGGAACAGGTGGGGGGCTACTCCCAAGCTTGATTGAAAATCTTTGGTTGTGGAGGCCCTGGAAGAGCAGCAATACCAGAAATTCCTTCCTGCGAGGGTGGGCAGGCCCTGGCACAGGTTGCCCAGAGAAGCTGTGGCTGCCCCATCCCTGGAAGTGTCCAAGGCCAGGTTGGATAGGGCTTGGAGCAACCTGGGCTAGTGGAAGGTGTCCCTGCCCATGGCAGGGGTGGGACTGGATAATCTTTCAGGTTCCTTTCAATCCAGGACATTCCATGATTTTGTGATTCTATGAATGGTCTCACAGCACATCATCCTGCTACTTGCATCTCTGCTGTGGGTTTCCTGTGGAGAGGGCAAGGAGAGAAGCAGGGGATTGTGTCCAGTCATTCTTTAAGAGGAGCCTGGAAGCTCCCAAATCAGTGCTGTCCCCAGCAGGAAAGACTCACAGAGGATCCAGCTGAGGAAAGGGAGCTGCTGAACTGCTTCAGGACATTCCTGAGCGTGATGATGCAGGAACCTCCCAGAGCCCTGATCAGCTGTTGTTGGCTTTGTAGTAGAGACGCTGCCAACCTTGTCCACTCACATCTTCCAGCCCCTTGCAAGGAAAAGCTCAAATGCGAGTCAGGAAAATGTGTTCTGCTGGAGAACCACGAAAACGAAACATGTCCCACTGGAGAGCTCCTCCCACTGGTGGCAAGGTGTGCTGTGGGGCAGCTGCTCATTAGCCACAGAAGGGAACACACACACAGGGCTCAGCTTCCTTGAAGAAGCTTCTTGAATTCCCAACAACACATACCATTGAAATTGGAAAAGTCTTTTCATTGTCCCCATGGCTGGAGAGCAGCATGTGGGATTCAGCACTTTATGACTGGTCAGGACAGACTGTCAGCAACCAGGAGCTGCTTTCCCTTCTGCTCATCTTTTCTTCAAAAAAAGTAAAAGGTGAAGGGCAATCGTGGAAAGAAGAAAGGAGAAGGGAAGACAAGGTGCATTGCTGCTCAGGTGAGTCCTGCAGGAGTCATGTGTGCTCTGTGACCAAGTGACCAAGGACGGTGAAGTGACTGTTTCCTGTCAGAAGTTCTCCCTCCCTTGAGAAGAGCAAAGCCCATCCTTCTATCACCAGTGGCCACTTTAGGTTCTGCATCCCAGCAGACAGGTCAGGACAGCCATCTGAGACACATCTTAATCATTGCCTGACTGGTGACCATTCTGGAAATCGAGATTAAAAGGGTTATTTCTGCATCTAACCCTTGGGTTTACACAGTGGGCAGAGTTGGTTTATGATCTGCATTAGTGCAGGTGAGAAAAACACCACTGCAGGATCATGTGTGCAGGGAGACATGACCTTCTGACAGACTGAGTCCATCTCAGGCTCCTGGAAACAGTTTTTTGTATATTTTTGCAGACAGAACACGAAGAGGAAAGTTTCTCTGTGCTTGAAAGGTTCTGTTGTTAATATTTCCACTCAACAGTCTACACTGTTCTCCTGATGTACAGTTATGATGATTCTATAAAGGCACTATCTTTTGTACCTTAAGCTAATTTTGCTCTTGCTGCTCTCACAGAGCACGAGTAAGTCTTCAGTTATCTGCTGGAATTAAATTAGGCAAATTTCTAGCTACAGTCAGAAGAATCTTGTCCTGTAACTTCTAACTAAAACAGTGAAAAACCTTCTGGTGTATCTTCTTCACCTACAGGAAAAAAGGGGATCGAAGGTCAGTGCATTTGCTCACAGTGAGACACATCATTTGAGAGAGGAAGAAAGGAGAGGAGAGGTGTGCTGTGAGTGTGTGTAGGCCAGGGAGGAGAGAAGAAATGAGAGACCAAATCTGATGAGGAGCAGCTGGGGGACCTGGGGGGGCTCATCCTGCAGAAAAGGAGGCTCAGGGGGACCCTATTGCTCTCTGCAACTCCCTGGCAGGAGGGTGAAGCCACGTGGGGGTCAGGCTCTGCTCCAAGGGAACAAGGGATGGGGTGAGTAAAAATGCCTAAGTTATGCCAGCAGAGGTTCAGGTTGGATATTAGGGAAAATTTTTTCACTTAAAGGGTGGTCAGATACTGGAAGAGACTGGCCAAAGCAGTGCTGGAGTGACAATGCCTGGAAGTGTTCAAAGAATATGTGGATGTGGCACTTGGGGATGTGAGTTAGTGCTGGGCTTGGCATCGCTGGGGGAATGGTTGGACTCCACGACCTCAGAGAGCTTTTCCCACCTTAGCAGTTCTGTGACTCCATGAAGCAGAGGCAGAATCATGAGCTCAACCTGCAGTTTCCCAAAGCAGAGTCTCAGGTACCAGATTTATTTAAAAAATAAATTATTTAACAGAGCAGTAGAGCAGCGGGTCAGCTCGAGCTGGTGCCTTCAGGGACCCAGAACAAAGAAGGCTCCAGACAATGATGCCCTTACAGCTTGAGCACCTGCCCCTCATGTGTTCTCACACACACCTCTGTGTTGGTTCAATGTTTGGTCTGGGTTCTTCTACCACCTTGTTGAGATGTTTCTCCTTGTCTGTGCAGGCAGGAGCTGCTCTGATCTTACAGAGCTGCAGCCTCTGCTGAGGGCTGTCACTTCCTAATCTCTTCCTTTGGCTTCTGGTGCACCTGGGAACTAAAACAGCCCCGGACATGGGGTAAACATGACTGAGCACCCAAAACATCAGTGTGTTATTGTTGCAAAATGTGGGACATGTAAAATGTTTTCAAAAAAGGATGTTCTGTTGTGCTTGATCTTTGTAATACTTTCAAGGCTCATCAACAAGAAGGGAGATCTAATCCCTGACCAACCAGCTCTAAGGGATATGTTAGAAAAACAAATTAATTGTTGTTAGAATTGCCCTGTTAAGGTTTAGGGCTGGACATGCTTCAGTGATCTCAGACGTAGGGGGAGGTTAACAAAGCTTGGGAAGAAGGATGTACCACTGAGAGTGGGCACAAGGAATGCAGGATTTACATGCCACAAAGACATTTGGCAGAACTCCCACAGCAAGGAAGAAACTAAATAAAGCCACCTCAGCAACTGTGCTGAAAGCAGCTCCAGCTGGAGGGAGTGAAATTCCATCAGGGGCAGATCCCAACCACGGATCCAAAAGAAGAGAAGGACTGAGCATGTGGACTAATTAGTAAGACAAGTGGGATAATCATTAACCAATAGATAACAAAATACTAATTAAAAAGAGAACTATGTAACTTGTAGCCAATGAACACTAATTTCTTTGTTTTCTAAAATGTATAAACAGTAAAAAGCTTTGACAGTTGCTGTGCTTGATTTCTGGGATATACCACCAGGCCACCAACTCTGAAATAAATAATCCCTGTCATTCTGGAGTGTGTAATTATCGGCTTGTTGCACACTGGGTAATAAATCTGATTTTTGTGGGCAACAGTATCGATGTTCTTCTCATACCAACACCAAAGCTCCACTTTCCTGAACTTCTAGTCAATGGTAGCACTCAGATTCATTCTTTTTTTTTTTTTTTTTTTTACAGACTCCTGTCAATTTGATCTTTAAATCACCGATGCTTTGAGTTTCTCTGGGCTAGTTCTAATGAGCCTCAATAAAAAAAGCTTGAAGGAGTTTGGGATTGAACACCTGGGATCTTAAATCTGTGGTCATTGAAAGAAATGTTGGAATGACCAGAAGACACAGAGGGGAATAACACAGACATTTCAGCCTGAGAGTTGCAGACTCTGTCTGAGGAAAAGACCAAATTAGCTGCCAAAGAATAGAATACCAATTAAATTATGAGAATTGTACAACTTGGAACCAATGAACATTAATTTCTTTGCTCGCTAAAATGTGTAAATACGTGAAAAGTCTTGAAAGGGCCGTATGTGACTGGAATTCTTCGCTCCCTATCTCTGGCCAGGGTAAAGTAATGCCTGGCTCACCCACAATCCAGGGTTTAATTCCTTCCCGACCATTTTCGGTGACAGGATGATCCTGGAGGTCCCTGAGCCTGTGGCCGGTGCAGTTTCAGCCAGCGGCACCCACAGGTGGCTCGGCCCTTGCCTTGCCTTGCCTTGCCTTGCCCTTGCNCCCATACCCCGTACCCCACACCCCACCCCGGCCGGGGCACACGCCGTGCCGAAGGGCAGGGAGGTTCTCCGTGAAGCGGTCCCGGTGCGGCCCCCGGGGTGGCCTCAGTGCGGCCTCAGTACAGTCCCAGTGCGGTCCCCGTGCGATCCCAGTGTGGCCCCAGTACGGTACCAGGAGGGCCCCAGTGCGATCCCAGTGCCGTCCCCGTACGGTCCCGGTACGGTCCCAGCCGGCTCGGGCGGGGTCGGGGTCCCTGTGGGGCCGTGCATGGGGCACTGCTCTGCTGCCTGGGCTCATCTCCCACCTGTGCTGTCCACCTGCACAGCCTGGGCTGGGTTCATGTGCAGGAACGTTCAGCACATACCTGTGAGTTCTGGTGAATATGTGTTAGTTCCATAGATATAAATTGCTGCGTTAGGTGGAGCATCCCCCAGGCACCCTGTGCCAAAATAAGAGTATTACCTCCTTTCTGATACAAAAATTACAGAGTTAGAGAGTTGTTATTTTTTATTTTTATTTAATTTTTCGGTGACAAAGCCACTTGTGATTCCTCTTCCAGGGGAAGCAGGGCCAATGCAAAGGCAGTTTGGTTTTCAGCTGCTCTGATGAGCTGAACGGAGAGCAGCACCACCGAGCCCGCATGGAAACAAGGATGCTGCCTGTCCTTTCTCTTCCCGATAGACTCTCAGTGTGAATGGTGCTTGTTGTGACTTCTAGAACAGCATTTTACCAACTGGGGGCTCACAGAGCTCCCTGGCCTGGCTGCTGGGAGAGCTGAGCACTCACCTGTGTGAGAGAAGGGTGTGCTTGGAGCTGTTTGAGCTTCTGCATAATGAAATCCTAAATGTGCTAAAAGCCTGAGCAACAAGAGGGGCAGAGCAGAAAGGATGGAGCAGCCTGGTCTGGCTCCCTGGTGTGTACCCCACACACCCCCAGGCAGTAGTGGGGACTTCTTCCTCAATGAGAATATGGAAAGTGTGAGGTTTTATTAATATTTTAACACTAATAAATATAAAATATATTCTAACATATTTTATAGACAAAAAATATGCATGGATTCACACTGCTTCACTGTTCAGTGCCTTGATTCTTTGGGGGTTTTGCTGATTTAGTAACTCCTCAGCTCTTAAATCATTACATGACATATTAAAAACTTCATTCTGAGTCATGTGCACCATGTTGGGCTTCTTCTGAAATGGAGCTCAGTTACCTCCTGTTCTTCCTCCAGCAAAACGAGCTGTTGATGGAAAAAGGTTTGCTTCAGCACCTGAAAATGCTGTTGGGTGTGTCATGATCCCACTGATCCTCCTCTGCGTGAGCTGGAAAAGTGCTGCTGGCTTTCCCTTGGAGTTAGGGTGGTTTCCTACCTAATAAGAGTTGCTACACTCAGTGCTACTGACTCTCCTCTGTTTTGACTGATGTCCCAGTTATGAAAACATCACATTTAATTCATTTGGTTATGCAAAGCAGGTGCCTGCCTTAATGAGTGGTTTCAAACCAAGAGCAACTTGTTTGACTCTCTGACACCACAGCCCTGATGTGGTGGGATGGAGTTTTTCCCCACTTACTGTGTCAGTGATTCCTGTGTTTTTAACCAAGTGCTTTTCTCCCTGTTCTGTTCTCTCAGATTTGTTGGATCCAGACAGATTAATCCAGTGCCCCTTTGTCAAAAATCATCACATCCGAGCCTGCCGTTTTCCCTACCACTTGGTGAAGTGTAAGGAGGTGAGCTGGGCAGAGACTGGGTGATTATGTGCATGGAAATATGCCCTGTGTGTTCTCATTCTTGCTGCAATTCCTGACAAGTAACCTTGTTTAGCCTTTATTTAATAGAACTTTATGATTTGTTTAGTAATAGCTTCAGGCATCCATTAATTCACTTTTCATGGTTAGTTCAGGGAAGAGACTGGTCTCTTCCAGCAGCTCACATGGAGGGCAGATACATTTTTCCACTTTAAATTGGAGAGAGGCCTCAGAGTTCTGTGCACCCCTCTTGGCTCCTCAGAGCAGAAGTGCTGGGGTGTTGCAGTTCATTCTTCCAGTGCTGGGAATGCAGCTGTACAGCAAGGCTGAGGAGTTTTGTTTTGCTAATAACTATCTCAAGGGCACCTGGCAGAAACTGCACATCCTGGGCTTATCATGTTTGGGAGAGGTTTACTCCCCTCTCCATCTTTTATCCAGAATTCGAATACAAATCATTTCATAGGAAGCATTCCCTCCTCTGCTGTCCTTATGGTTGGGTTTCTTTAAATTTTCCTGAGTTTTGGGTTTTTCCTGAGTCTTTTGGAAACTTGAATGTCCTTTTTTAAGTTTGCCAGTGTTTAAAACAGTGCAGCAGGGCTGTGCCTTCCAGTTAAGATGCAGTTGAAGGCTGCATGTCCTGATATCAATACAATAAATTCCTTTTGGTGGAACTAGAGCCTTTAAAATCTTAATTAACTCGTGAAAGTGGGGGAAGAACTAAGTGGCAAGTACCAAACATTCAAGAGGGCTGAAGTCTTATCAGATTGCAAGAGTGTGTATGTGAGGTGGATGAACACTGTTGGTAGGTGAATGTTTAACCAAGTTGGTTTTGTCCTGCTGTTGGCATACTGATGAGCAAAGAGTTCTGACAAGTTTCCTTATTCAGAGAATAAGGTGAGATAGTGATCACCAAGCAGACACAGTTGGTGTCTTAGTAATTAGCAGAAGAAGGGCTTAGGGTCATCATTGATCCCTCTGAAGATGCCATGGTGTGTTATTTGCAGTGGTAAGTGGTTGGGTGGAGATTGTCCCTCTTGCCTGGGACAGGTTTGGTGAGTTTCCTTTGCACACCTTATGCATAAAATCCAATTAATACTTTCTCCTCCCTCAGCCACCCTTTGCTCTGTGCAGGACACAGACCTGGCCCAAATGGGGACACTGCAAACAGCAAGTTGGATCCTCTTGGCTTGAACTGTGTTAGAGTCACAGGAGGGGGTTGGAAGGGACCTCAAAGCCCACCCAGTGCCACCCCCTGCCATGGGCAGGGACACCTTCCACTAGCCCAGGTTGCTTCAAGCCCCATCCAACCTGACCTTGGACACTTCCAGGGATGGGGCAGCCACAGCTTCTCTGAGCACCCTGTGCCAGGGCCTGCCCACCCTCACAGCCAGGAATTCCTTCCCAATATCCCATCTAACCCTGCCCTCTGGCAGTGGGAAGCCATTCCTCCCTGTCCTGTCCCTCTCCAGCTCTCCTGTTGCCCCTTTAGGCATGGAGAGGGTCTCAAAGGTCACCCTGGATCCTTCTCTTCTCCAGGTGAACACTCTCAGCTCTCCCAGCCTATTTTTACCAGTTAAACCTCTGGCACCTGGAGAACATAATTTACTGTAGTGACAGCTGAGCTCTGCTACTGGAATTGGTGTCTGGGATAAAGTAATTGAATGGGAACCCAGGTGGAATGCTGCCATAGCTGTTCTGAAAGTGTAGGGAATTTCTCTGCCTTTGTGCCCACTTACTTAAAATCCATCTGAATGGTTACATTTGCCTCATGTCTCTCTCTTGTTCGTTTTAAAATGGTTTCATTTGTGCTTTAAACCTTGCAGCCCTGTTACCAGAAAACTGTAGAGAGTTTACTGAGGGTCTGTTCCACTTCAGTCAAGGTGTCTGTGAATTGTGTTCCTGTGCTCTTGGGCTTTTAGTGAGTGTCTGACCAATATATTGCAATTTCTTGTGTAGGCTTGTATTTTTTAAAGCAACACCACAAATATCCCCTTTTTCTTTTTCCTATGGATTTGCAAGAGATCAGTGAACTTATATGTGGCACATGATTTTGGTTTTCCTTTGTCTAGAGCAACCCAGAAATTGCAAAAAAACTGGCCACATGCCCATTCAATGCTCGTCACCTGGTTCCTTCCCATGACCTCAGTGACCACATCATGAAGTGCAGTGACAAAACCTCCATGGAGCAAGATATAGGTGAGAGAACCCCCCCTGCTGCCAGGTGTCTGCTCTCCCTGGGGACTGAGGAGTTCCTGTTGTAAGGATGGATCATGCAATAACTGAAAAGTGGGAGTCAAATTGTAGTCTGTAGTTCTGTGTGACGCAGCAGCTTTGGGAAACTTGATCTTTTTTGCTTGGGTTTATTAGGCAGTATCTTGAAGATATGGCAGATGCTCAGGGTAGGCCTTGCACATATTTTTTTACCAAGGTTTGTTGAATAGAAAGGTTGTACCCAAAATTATGCAGGAAGTGCTGCTGGCAGGAGCTGAGATGCTTTAATAACCACAAGGATGGGCCTTTCTTCCTTCAGAGCTGATCTCCCTTGAACTCCTGCCACACCATAAAGCAGACAGAAGCTTTCTGTCTTATGCAGAGCTGCACTGAGGCCAGCAGTGATGCCTGCATCCATGTCAGCAGCTTTTCCCTTCACTCCAGCATTCCTGCTACAAGTTCCAAGGAGCAGAGTCTTCTCTTGTTCCTTGAAAAACTGGAAGTTGGTTTTTTTCAGTCCTTGTTTGCATTGGGAAGGGCTTCCTCCCAGGAGATGGGAGGAAGCCAAGAGATGTTTCACAGCTTGAGCCAAAGCTTTTAATGGATTTAAGGACTGCTGGTCACTGTGTTTTCTCTCTTCCCAAAGTGAATGGGTCCTATGAGCCCTCGCAGGAGCAGGTGAAGAATGGGAGCACTTGGCAGGCACCTCCCTGTGGTGAAGACTGGGAAACAGGTGAGGACTTTCCTCCTGTGCCACACTGCTGCCTTCTGCCTGGTCCTGTTCTCCAGGGGAGGTCTGGGATGCTGCTCACTCAGGTCTCCTCTGCAGGACACCTTGCTTAAAGGACACTTTGCTAAAAACATGGATCTCACCACCCAGCAGGCTTGTCTTGGTGTAGAGAACAATCCAAAATACTGCCAGAACTGTCATGAAGAGAGATTTCCAAGCATCCCTCTCTCCCATATAAGCTTTTGTATCTCTTCTCCAGGTGTGGCAATGGAAATATAACTTTTAAGTTTCTCAGTTAAATGGCAGTGAAGCAAAAACTTTCATCATAGATCAACTTTTCCTCCTTCTTGAACATGTAGAAATATGACAGAGATATTCCTGGTCATAGAATCCCAGGATTGATTTGGCTTGGAAGGGACCTTACAGCCCATCCAGTGCCACCCCCTGCCATGGGCAGGAACACCTTCCACCAGCCCAGGTTGCTCCAAGCCCCGTCCAACCTGACCTTGGACACTTCCAGGGATGGGGCAGCCACAGCTTCTCTGCCCAACCTGTGCCAGGGCCTCACCACCCTCCCAGGGAAGAATTTTCTCCTAATACACAATCTAACCCTGCCCTTTGGCAGCTGAAAGCCATTTTAGCCACTGATGTGATGGTGGTTTGTGGAGGTTTGGGTTGGCTCCCTGCCAAACCCAGCTGCCAGCCACACAGATTCCCCCCAGCTCCTGAGAAGGGAAAAAAGTACCAAAAGACAATTGTAGTAAAAGTGTATATATATTAACATACATTACAATTATATACAATCAAACACTATGAATCTACAGAATTAAGAACCCCAAACAACTCCAAAAGGGAAAAGGGGGGAAAGGGAAATGGGACAAAAATGGGTAAAACCAAAGAAAACAGACACACACTCGTAAACTCAGGGAAAAGTTCAATAAGTACCTAATACAATAAATTCTCACCAACACTCCCCTTAGGACAAGCAGGTCCTTCCCCTCCATGTAGCTGGGACAACAGTTTATCCGATAGGACTCAGCTCCTATAGATAAGAGCTAAGAGAACACAGAGACCTGATGTCCTCCAAGCACACAAAAGGAAGAGAGAGAGGGAGGAAACCTTCCTCCTGTCTTTATATACCCCTGATTACGTGAAGGAATGGTGTGGAATACTTCCTTAGTTATGACCCTGTCACCAGGGAAGGCCTAGACCAAACCCAAGAAAACTAAACCACCACATGGTTGCTGGGATTTCTTAGTTCTGAGCCACAGCATCTATTTCCTTCCACAGAGGTGTTGGAGAGGTCCAATTCTGCTTTTGTTTGGGGTGCGTCCAACTCTGCCATAAACAGGTAAGGAACGCAAGTTTGATTCCTTACACCAGGGTTTGTTAGAGAAACATTGCACCCTTCTCCCAACCCTGCCTTGATGGCTGGGCAGGAGCTGCCTTTGCTGCTGCACAGCTCTGGGAGGAGGGATGCTGCCGGACAGGCAGTGTTCTTGGATTCAGTGGGACCTGCTTTCTCCTATGCCTGGTTTTTACTAGAGCAGGAAGCCCTCAGGAACACAGATACTGCTCCTCTGTGCCTGTGGCAGGGTGCTCTTCCTGTCCTGTGTTCAGGAACTGATGTATGTCTGGCCAGTGTGCAGGGGAGAAAGGTGCTGGCACCTTGTGGTCCCTGTGAGTCCTTGGGAGGTCCCTTGTGAGCTCCTCCTGGAGCCTGGCAGGTGGGGTCCTGGGGCCTGGCCAGGTGTGCTCCTGTTGGGCCTGTGTTTGTAGAGTTCTCCCCTCCTGCCCTTTGCAAAGTATGATCCCAGTTAGGGTTGGGGGAGCCCAGAGCCCAGTGCCCATCTGGGAACTGGAAGGGGCTGCCCTGACTTGTTTCACTGATCCACCGGTGGATTGGGATCATGAGCTGGGATATGGTGGCACCACCACAGCTGCCAAAGATGTGTTAAGGTTCATCTGACAATGGGTTCCTTTGAGGTTCAGCCACAGTCCTGCCCCTGGCAGCTCTGAATTCTGTCAGTGCCTCCCCTGCCATAGGGTCTGTCAGCAGCACTGTCTGCTTCCACCTCTGGGATTTTTGGAAAACCTTTGAGTGTTTAGACAATAGACAGCTCTCCTCAGCACCACCCCCAGGGTGGCACAGCACCATCCCCCACAGCCCTGCTGGGAAGATGTGTAAATGTGAACCAGTGCCTTTGTCAGGAGTAACCAAAGTCTCTCAATTCCAGCACCGTCCGTGACCAAAACAACTCCCTGCCCTCGTGGATGAGGGCCCCGGAGACCCTCCCATATGCCGTGTCCTGCAGGGCTGTAAGTACCGACTGTGCCACTCCCAGAGCTGGGACAGCTCCTGCAATCTCTGGCTGCAGCAGCACTTGGTGGCTCCCACTGCAGGCACAGGAGGGGCTGTTGAACACCTGCCTCTTGAGAGCAGCTTCTTAGGGAATCTGGTGCTTGGATCATGCTTTGCGTACTTTCTTTGAAGCATCCTTTCTGTTCATTCCCTGCCCTTCCCAGCCCTCCATATTCCTGTGGCCCAGGTGAGGCAGCACCACTCCATGGCCACGTTGGCTCTGTCTCTCTAAACAAGCCCCTCCACGCCACCTACATTATCCCCTTTCAACCTCCCCCAACTTAAACCAAACTGTTTCCTTGCTTTGTGCTCTGTTCACTGTCAGGCCCAGCTAAGTCAGAGCTGGGGTTGCACTGGGGCTGCTTAAACCAGCACTACTGGGAGAAAAAGCTATCATATTCCATCTGGGAAGGGAAAGAGATTCCTTTGTGGAAGTGTCTAATGCTGAAATCACAGACTGTTATTTGCCAGTAGCCGCAAAGCAACAGCTTAGGGATGCTTTGAGGAATGATTGTCCTGACTCCCACTGGGAGCAGCTCCACCCAGTGCTCTCAGGGCTCTGCAGACACAGCTCCTGCACAGGCAGGGACTGGGCAGTCACCACAGAATCTGCCAAACCGCATTAAAGTGGCACTTATAGATAAGCCTTATTGCCAAGGGGACAAGTGCTGCCTCTGCAAAGGCCACTGCCCCTTGGGGGAGTGGGGGAAATTGTTGCACCTTCCTCCATCTCATGCAAAAAAATGTGTCTTGTCCTTTCCAGAGTTCAGAGTATTAGCATCTCGTGCCCCTGGAAGGTGTTTCCCCAGCAGTAAGTGCCTCCCTGTCGGGACAGGAGAACTCCTGTGGATGACTGACGTGCTCTGGACCTGGTGACAGGAGTCTTTGCACTTGGCTTTTGCTGTATAACGTGTTTCTTGCAACATTTGAATGTGTGAAACTGTTCTTGGTTGGCCAGATGTTTTCCCCAGGTGATTTTTTTAAATTACCTTCAGTTAGTGACTTTGGTTACTGTTATTAAATAAATAGATGAGTTTACACATACTCAGAAACCTTCCCTGCTCAGACCCAGGTTCTCTTAACACCACTTGAACAGAAAAACACAGCAATTGGCAAGTCAGTTGTTTAACTTGTCAAGTGGCAGGTGATGATTTGGGAAGCTGTTTCTGTTTGCTTCAGGGACTGGGAAACAGCTGGAGAACCCTTTGGAAGAAGTGATGGGTTTTAAGGAGTGGGGGGTGAGGAAGGGAGTGATTTTAAGCTGGGGAGGTCGGTCTGATTAGGTTCCTAATCAGAGAAGTGACAGTAGGAAACAGAACAGCTTGGGAAGGCTGAAAATACCCCCCAGAATGTTGTCCCTTTGCTTGATGCTTTAAAACAAGTGTGTGCCCATGGAGAGGACCCCTTGGGAGCTGGGGGCTCCTGTTCAGTGCTGACTGCAAAGAGGTGCAGCTGTGGGAGGGGGGAGTGTCCTGCAGAAAGGGCAGGTCTGTGTGAACTCAGGCACCGGCAGGAGCTGTTGCAGACCCGTTTCTGTGGAAGTCAGGAACCACCCAGCAGTAATTTCCAGGAATTCTTGCCCTGTGCCCTAAGCATCTTGCAGTTCTCAGGGTTATGTGGTGCCTGCAGTGATTCTGTGGAACTTCTGCTGGAGATCTGGGAGAAGTTTTGGTTGTTTGCTGGGGAGCTGCACAAACTGCCTGCAGTCAGCTCTGGACAGCTGGGACTCTGTGGTCAGGTTTGAGGGCCTGTTGCAGCCTGGAGAGCACGAAGTCAGTGCTGAGAGTTTCTCCAGGCTATGAAGTGGCTGAGACTTCCCACTGCATATTGTTTAATTAAAATCATCTGGAACAACCAAACTTAGAAGTATATTTTCTGTGCGTGCATTTTGTTTTTATCTTGTTGGAGTCTGAGTTTGTCCACTCAGAGTATGGAAGGTGTTCAGGTTGGGTTTTAAACCACGCTATCATTTACAGAGTCTGCCTGGAGAGCATCCTGAGCTCACCTTTGCAGCTTCACAGCCTTTGTCACCTTAGGCCTTAACTTTGTCTCCTGTCTGTGAGTCATTCCATAATGGGGACTCCTCTCGAGTTCCTTGCAATACACACAACTCCAAATGAAGTTTCAAGAGGACACTGAGGTGCCTGTCTAGTTTCCAGAGTTTTGTAGTTTCTCTGAGACACCAGCTCTGTAGAAATACAACTAGTCTGACTAGAAATACCTGTGGAAATTTGGGATAGAAGTCGTTGTGTCCAGCTGTCACTGGTGACTCATGAGGGAGCAGGGGAGGCAGTGTTTACCTTCAGGCACAGATTGCTGTGTGCTGGGGAGCCTGGACACTGCAGTTCCTTGTTTCTCCAGGTGCCCCCAGCCCTGTGTGGTGTCCCAGGGTCTCCCCACACCTGACTGTCCCCTGGGTGCAGCAGTTCTGCTCTGTGCCAAGTCCCCCATGCTGGGGGTGCCGCTCCTGGAGCCACAGCCCTCGAGCTCCACTCTGGCCCTGGGGTCACTGGATGCTTCTGTTCTCGCTCTGAAGGGTTGATCCTGCAGCACAGGACACCCCTGTGGTGCTGCTGCACCCCCCGGGGCTGGAGCTGAGCCAGGAGCACAGCACTGTTGGGGTCAGTGGAGAGCTGGGTTACCCCTGAGGTGAGCTCTGTGTTCCCCATGGCTGTGAGCAGCTCAGCACAGCTGGGCCCTTGGCAGGGTCCTGGCTCAGTCAGACCCTCCTCCACACCTGGGCTCTGTTCAGGGGTGTCCAGCTCCTCTGTGTGCCCTGCCCCTCCCTGCCCATAAGGAGGAGATGCACCAAGACAGCACCTGGGTTCCACTGCAGATCAGAGAATGGTTTGGGTTGGAAGGACCTTAAAAAATCTCATTCCACCCCCTGCCATGGGCAGGGACACCTTCCACTAGCCCAGGTTGCTCCAAGCCCCATCCAACCTGGCCTTGGACACTTCCAGGGATCCAGGGGCAGCCACAGCTTCTTTTCCCAACCTGTGCCAGGGCCTGCCCACCCTCAGAGCCAAGAATTTCTTACTAGCTGTATTTGGGTGGAATTAGATGCTGATATTTTTGGTCTGTGTTTGGCCCAGCCACCTGTGAGGAGTTGTGCTTGTCCTGCTTAGTTATGAGAAAACAGGCCAATAAAAATGGTCTCTGGCCTTGAGGGAGGCATTTCTATGTAAACTAAAATTAATTAGGCTCTCACCGTTGGCTAAATTCCCTTCAAGGGCACTTGAAGGAGAAAGAGAGCGGGAGGAGGATGAAGTAAACCCCCAGACCCATTTAATAAAGACCCCCAGGGCCATATCACACAAGTGCCAATGCCCCCAGATATGCACAGAGGGTCCTACTTACAAATCTGGGGGGAGGTGCTGAGATCCCTGGCTGGGCAGTCCTGGCCACACCTGCCCAACTGAGGTCACCTCAGCAACTTAGAAAAAGGCAGGTGGCTCATGTTTTGGGGGGGCTCACTTCACATGACAGGCCAACGTTGCCTTGGTGGGGACACCCACCTTCACCTGTGAGCCTGCTGAGCCTTGAGGATGCAGCCACTGCTGGGGAGGTCTGGGCATTGCAGGGTGAGACAACTCCATGGGGGACACCTGGGCAATTTGGGTGTTTGCTCCTGGGGGCTTATTTTCTCTTTTCTCTCTCTTGTGTTTTTTCCTGTCTACTTGGCCATCTTTGGTAATAAAACTACTGTTTGGGTTGTTTTCTGCAGTATCTCAGTTTCAGTTTACACATCCCTTCGGACCCCCTGTTTCTCCCTGGTCCATTAGCATCTAATGTATCTCTCCTATTTTAGTTTAAAACCATTTCCCCCTTGTCCTGTCACTTTCTGCCTATCTAAATAGTCCTTCTCTTTTCTGTAAGTCTCCTTTAGGCCCTGGAAGGGGCTCTAAGGTGTTCCTGAAGCTTCTCTTCTCTAGGCTGAACAGCCCCAGCTCACCATCCATTGCCACCAGTTCTCCCATCTCCTTTATTGGGAGGGTAAACTGTCCTTGGCGTTTCCATTCTGATCTCTGTCCTTTGCCAAGTCCTGCTCCATCTGTGCCTTGGCTTTTCTATCTCAATGTAGAGATTCCATACTGGCCCAGGGCAGCAGAGACAGCCAAGGTCTCTGACAATATTCCTGCCCTGTATTTTGTGATTCTGGAACCATTTCCATTCCCACTGGGCTGTAATTTCTACTGCTCATTTCCAGAACCTTGATACGACTTAACTGTTCTTTGATCCTGTCATTGGTTTCATCCCCTCTCCCCCTCCTTTGCTCTTGGCCTTTCCCCACCTTAAGCCCAGATAACAAAGATAACCAAGAGTGGTGGAACAGGAGCCCAACAATTCGAGGTGGGAGGAGGAAGAGCAGCATGCCAAGAATCCCTCGGGACTGCAGCACCTGGAGCCAGTGGGTGCAGGGAGAGCTGAGGGGGCTGGGAGGGAGAGGCTCCTTCCCCTGCAGGCTTTGGGAGACAAGAGCAGGGCAGGAGCACCCTCTGCAGAGGCTGGGAAACCTCAACACTCCCAGCACAGGGCGTGACATGGGGATGGTCCTGTGCAGGGCCAGGGGTTGGACTCGATGATCCCTGGGGGTCCCTTCCAACCCAGCGTGTTCTGCGATTCTGTGACACCTCCACCTGTGGCTTCTGTTCTGGCCCAGGAGACATTTCTCTCCTCCAGCTGAGCCATCCAGTGTTGCCCTAGTCCTTGGTTGTGTTTTGCATTAAAGGAGGTTGATTTTTAACACAGACCAGCTGTGCTCAGACATGCCAGGGTTAACATGAAGAATCAGTGTACAGGGAGAGGCTCCTGCCCAACTACAAACATCCTCTGGTACTTATCAGTACCATCTTCCTTCTAAATTAATTCTGTCTCACACAACCATCATCTCTTACCATTCATCATCTCTGTATTCTATATCTTACCCCCATTTCACTGCTTTTAACTGCTCAAATACTGACCAATTTGTTTCTTTGTTTCAAAGCTTTTCCTCTCAGGTTTAGACCTGGTTTAACTCCACTCAGAAATAAACATCCCACAGTCACTCATCCCTGCCCTGGCTGGTGGGACAGGGTGAATCACCAGGGGAAGAAAGTAAAACTTGTGTGTTGAGATAAGGACAGTTTAATAATTGAAAGTATAATTACTTTTATTGTTATTTTTTAAAATTATTTTAAAAAGCAAAGGGAGAAGGGAATAAAACCCAAGAGAAACAAGGTACGCACACAAAAATTACCCATTACCCACTGACTCCCCAGCAGCAACTGTAGCTCCCAGTCAACCCCCAGTTTACATACTGGGAATGGCACTCTGTGGTGTGGAATATCCCTCTGGCCAGTCCAGGTCAGCTGTCCTGGCTCTGCTCCCTCCTGGCTTCTCGTGCCTTTGTTCTGCCTGGGAAACTGCAAAGTCCTTGGTTTAGAGTAAACACAAACCACCCGTGTTATCAACATCATTCCCATGCTGAATCCCAAACACAGCCCTGGCCCAGCTCCTGGGGAGGAAATGAGCTCTATCCCAGGTGAAACCGGGACATACAACCCTCCTGGATTTCTTCCACACAGTCAAAGCATCCGTTCCATTTCCAGGCTTGAGCTGCTGCTTTGGAAGGGACACAGCACAGACCTGTCACACCCACAGGCTGATCTGGGTCTGCATCCACTTCAGACCTACATCACTGATGGCTTTCTGCATTTCTTTGCTGGGTATTTTCTGATTTAATAAGTGTTTTGTAGCTGTGGGGAACTGGAATTACTTCAAAACAGAACTTAATAGCAAGAGGAAGATAATCCAACGCCTTGATCGCACATTTTCAATCCACAATCTCTTTATCAACTGCCACATTTTGCCCTCCAATTTTTTCCTGCACTACTCTTCATTAGAACCCAGAGGCTGAGCAGGTCAGGGGCTCTCCAGCACCCCCACCTGCATCACTGGCAGGCACAGGGAGAGGAAGATCTGGCCCCTCTCAGTGCCAAAGGGGGAGTGAGAAGAGCACACCAGGGATGTGTCTGGATGTGCCCCCTTGCACCAGCTCCCCCTCACCCCCTCCTGATCCCCCACCCACCATTCCCAGCCTCTGGTGTCACCACCAGTGGGATCCAGCACAGCACAGACACCCTCCCACTCCACCCAACCCCAGTGGGTGGAACCCAGTCCTGACTGAGACCCTTCAGCTCCCCCGCAGCACCCACCCGTGACCCTGTAGACCCTCCTCCATCCCCAGTGACCCGGGGTCAAACCCACCCTCCTTCCCCACCTCCCTCCCCCTCACTGCTCTCTCCCCCCACGCAGGACTCTCCTGGTTTTTGCTTCCCAGGGTGTTTCCATCTGTTCCACACTCCCCCTTCACACCCACCTGCAGAGCTGGTCCTGCCCCGTGTCCTCCCCCCGGCCCCCCAAGGGGACCCACCCCCACTGTCAGTGGG
>WBMV01003390.1:110972-126513 GCA_013396655.1 Campylorhamphus procurvoides | reverse complement strand
GCCAAAGAGTTTCTACAATGCCCTCTCAGCCCTCCCTGGTGTCAGTGCCAGTGGAGCTTTGGCTTTGACCCCAGAGCAGCACCGACCTCCACTCAGGGCTGGCTGACCCTGCTCCCACCCCCTGGGAATTTCGCTTCCCCCTCGGAGCTGGGACAGGGCTCCTGGATCAGCCCAGGCCACCCTTCTGACAACACTGAGCTGGTCCTGCTGCTCTATCTGGGCCCCCAACTTGTTGGTCAAGGTCAAAAAACTTCATTTTGGCTGAAAAAAAAATCTTTATTCCCAGAATATCACATGAACCACATCACGTCCCACTCTTGCTCCTTTATGTATAAAATACTGATAAAAAGTTTTTCAGAGGCAATTTAATTCCCACTGTGTCCCCTCGTGGGAGAGCAGCTTATCCCAGAGCTGGAACTCATGCCACAGCAGGTGGGAAGCAGAAGGAAGGTCTTTAGTAAGGAAGGAAATGTCACAGAGCTGCAGCAGCAACATGAGCAAAGCCACCAGAGCTCCAGGTCTGGCTCATTTCCCATCGGTGGGAACCTTGATCCCAGCAGAGCTCCAGCTCATTTCCTATGGAAGGGACCCTGATCCCACCAGGGCTCCAGCTCATCTCCCATCAGCAGGAACCCTGACCCCACCCGTGTCCCACAGCAACAGAGGCTTTTTAGGGGTTTGACACAAACCACCTGAGAGCACTTGGATTTTTCCAAGTCCACCTTGGACTTTCCACACAGTACAAAGGTGTTTGAAGTCACACAACATCAAATCCAGTTCTCCAAGGGGTTAGCCCAAGCCCCACCTTTGGATCCAGGGGACAGCAAGGACACTTGACTCACCAAGGGGAAATCAGCCTGTGCAGGGACAAGAAGACTCCAGAAGGCAAAATAAATCAACAGGAAAACGTCTACTTTTGAGCCAAGCTGGGCTCAAAAACAGAAAAAAAAATCCAGTTCCAAATATTTTATGGCTCCCACTACAGATTGGCCGCAGTCCCACCTTGGTGTAAGACAAACACTTCTACACCCAAGTCACAACTACAGAAACTTTAAACAATGACACCCCTAAATTCTGAACCCCAACACTGTGAGATCAAATGGAATTGGAGCAGTTCATTGGAAGAGAAAGACATTTGCCAGGGACCCATTGCAAGTGCCCAGCCACTCTGCCAGGTGACTCCCAAGGGCACTGCAGGCTGAATCCATCTGATTTCATACCAAAATAAATTTAAGGTAAATTTGTATTTAAGGTTTAGATTACAGAGCAAGACAAATGTTCTGTCACTGCACAATTCCTCTTTTACTTTAAATTCCCTCCTCCCTTGGGCTCAAATGAAAACCAATTCCATGCTTGCTCTGCTGAAGTGTTACCTTGGACCGCCTGGACAAATGGGGAGCACAAAGAGCACAAAACACCTCAGAAGCATCAAGCACATGGAGCAGCCCCTGGGCTGGGGCACCTGATCCCTCCAGGTGCTGTCAGGGCTCCAGCACAGCCTGTGGCCCCTCCAGCCGGGCACACCAGAGCAGCATGGCCAGTGTCTCACTTGCCCACACTCGCTGAATCCATTTTTGGAGTTATTAAAACCATTTCTCCCAGTTTGCAACAGGCTACATGATAAAAGCAAAGCTTGGCACAGCAAGGACAGGATGCAGAACTTGTGATCTGTTACTAATCCAGAGACCCACAACCATTCCAGACAGAAAAGCAGGAATTGCCAGCACAAGGCCACACCATCTGGATATGATGTGTTGCTCTGTGCTGCTGTCAGACATCAGGGAATGCTCCAGACATATGGGGATGGGAATGGATCCGAGGGGTGACTGAAATGGATGGTGCCCAAAATCCCAGAATGGCCCCTCTAACAGACTCCCCAGGCTGCAGGGAAAGCAGTGCTGGATTTAAGAGGCATCTCCCAGCTCAGGGTTGAACTGTGACAGGGAACATCCCAGGGGAGATGTGTCCCAGGCAGCCCTGCCCTGGGGGATGACAGTGTGAGTAACTCTGCAGGTGCAAAGCTAACACAGAACACCCTTCCCAAGGATGGGGGATGTGACCATCCCAAGGCACAGAGCTTGAGGAACCTCTCCTGACCACAGCTGATTGTCAGTGACAGGCCTGCTGTGCTGATTCCACTGTCACTGTGAAGCAAAGCACAGCAGGGAGCCTGTTCCAACTTCCCAAACAATCCCACAGCTCCATCAGAGCACTGGGGACTCACCTGCTCCACTGACCCCAAAGTATCAGCTACAGAGCCCAGCACCCAACCAGCACCCACGCCAGGGGCACAGCCCACCCACTGTAATGTGCACCAGCATGACAATGTCCCCCAGTTTTGAAGACTGGATTTGGTGGAGGAGGCAGGAGTGCAGCATTTGGGTTCCCCTGGGAGCAGCAGGGCAGAGAGAGGTCCTAAGCACCCCTGGGAGAGCTGAGCAGCACTGCAGCCTGAACCAGGCAGATCTGTGCTGGTTAGTGCTGTGTGTAGAGTTCACTGAGGTTAAACCGTGCTCCAAGACCCCTCCCCACAAACCCTGCTCCTCCAAGCACACTGTGGATCTGCAGATGGGAATGCTTCACTTCCCAACTCTTTTTGCCCATGAACACTGTGATGTTCCCTGTGCCATTCTTGCACTGCCAAGCACAGTGCTCGGGGTCAGTCCTGGCCAGCACAGGAGAGATTCACTGCATCTGATGCTCTGCCTTGGCATCCTCCTGTCCCTGGGTCTCCTGCCTTGCCTTGCTGGACATAGTGTTCACTTCTGCTTCCTCCAAACCAGATCCTCACACCTGTAGCCTTGAGGTGAGAGCAGTAAAGGCCAAGGGGTTATTTTTACAGGGCCATTCTCAATGACAGTGTCCCCAGACACATCCAGTTCCTGATGTGCTTTCCACATGACACGTGTCCAGGTGGGATTTGTAAACTCTGAAGTCCATGGGAAGGGCTCATCCAAAGCAGCACCCAGAGGGAAGTCCAGCCTGGAGACAGTCCACCTTGCTCCAAAGGACAGTCTCTGGCAGGTGTTCAGCAGCTCATGTGAGGTACTGCACCACAAGGAACATGATGACACAGGTCACAGCCATCCCCCCCAGCATCAGGAACTTGTCCTGGAAGGCGCGTTTCTCGATGAGCCGCATCACCGTGTTGGACAAGCCCAGCATGTTGGCAACATCCAGGATCTTCTTGTGAGTACCCTGGGAACAAAAACACACCAAAGACACCATTAACCTCGTGGTCAGACACTTCTTACTCCACAGTCCAAGAATATTTCATCGTGGCTGGTGAGTGATGGATTCTGACCCACGAAAGTTCCCTCAGCCACCATTTGACAGGAGGTGGCCACAGGAGCCTGGAAACAGCTGGATGTTGAGATTAATTCACACACATGAACACAAATGTGGTTAAAGACACAATCAATCTGTCTGGACAAACACACAATAAAAAGTGTCTCAGAATAATGCACTCCCTAAGGAGGAGTAAGAGTTTTCCTGGTCCTGCTCCAGACAGTCTAAAAAGAGCTTGAAGTTTGAAGCCTGTGTGCACAGGGGGAACTGCCAGGAGGAGCCTTGTCACAGCAGGGATAATGGACACTGTCCCTCACAGTGACTTCTGGGTCATCCCTGACAGAACCCCCTCCTTCAGGAAGCTGAACACTGCTTTCACCTCTAAGCCACTCAACAGCAGAGATTCCCACCACAGTGCTCAACTCCATGTTGGGACTTTGAAATAAAAACTTCAGCTTCTCTTCTTCAGTCCTCTGTATCTTTGGTCTCAGAAGAGTAAAAATATGAGAATGGGGAATTGTTTTGATCAGGAAAGCCCTCCAAGGACAAAATTTAGATCAACTAGATCAGACACACATGCACAGTTTCTGAATCCATAAAACATACAGGATTGCAATGCCAAATAAGTGTCTTCTTTTCAAGGCTATGCAGGTACTCAGGCCCTTTGCTGAAATCAGGTTGTATTTCTCCAATAACACATCATCATAATTTCACCCATCATTTCCCACACCTCACATTAACCCCCTGCATGCTGCTCTCAGGTTCAGCACTTCCCTGTCTCTGCAGAGTCTCTTCACACTGCCTCAGATGAAAAACAAACCTTGCTGGGAGAAGGGAAACCAAATATGAAGCTTTAAAATGAAAGCAAATGATAAAAAGTGAAAACTCTTCAATTCTTGCAGTCATGGAACAGTGGAACTATATAATTCCAGAGCAATTAAAGTGACAATTTGGGAATACTTGGTCAACACATCTATTTCTACCAAATAACCACGAAGTTACAGAGAACAAAGGTATTAGGGAGTGTCCAAAGGAGGTATACGAGGATGGTGAAGGGTCTGGAGGAGCCACATGAGGAGTGGCTGAGGTTACTTGGCTTGTTCAGCTGGAGACGAGGAGACTGAGGTGAGACCTCAGCAGAGTGTGCAGCTCCTTCTGTGGGGCAGGCACTGATCTCTGTTCCCTGTGAGCAGGGACAGCACTCGGAAGGGCTGGAGCTGTGCTAGGGCAGGGTTAGGTTGGATCTTGGGAAAAGGCTCTTCCCTCAGGGGGTGGTGGGCACTGACCAGGCTCCCCAGGGCAGTGGGCACAGCCCCAAGGCTGCCAGAGCTCCAGAAGTGTTTGGACAACAGGACAGGGACAGGGTGGGATTGTTGGGGTGCCTGTGCAGGGCCAGGAGTTGGATTGAATGATCCTTGGGGGTCCCTTCTAACTCACTCTAATTCACATTAACCTTAATCTCTTTGTAAGCTGTCTACATCAGCTGCTTCTGCCAGATGTTAAAAGGCAACAAAGTCTTTGTCAGTGTAAGAAAAGCTGGGTAAGGGGAAAAGGAACATGAACAGATGTTTCCTCATCTATGAGGAAGAAGAAATATCCCCCTGAAAACACAAGAACTTGACCATTCCCAGCTGTGGGCAGAGACACCCAACAGATGCCTGCTGCAGAGCTGCCCCAAATCACCCCTGGCTGGCACAGCCAGGGCTGCAGGAGCCCCAGGGTGATCCTACAGGAACCAGGCCTATCCCTGCCATCAACCAGCAGGAGCAGCCAGACTGGACTTACTACAAGAAGAACCAGCATTTCCCCTCATCTCTTTGGGGCAGCAGGTCCTGCCAGGGCTCCTCTGTGGCACTGGCCCACTGTGGTTGAGCTCTGCCCTGGGATGGAAGGCACCTCCCTCTCTGGGATCCAAGTGCACTCATCAGAGATGACCTTGAATCAGTGACATCCCAGCTTGGAGAATAAATTCCACTTCCTTGTGTGCAGCACAGGGGTACTGATTACTGGATGGCCCAGGCTAATGGGATCAGCCACCAAAGTTATTCAGTGCTCAACACAGAAGACAAATGTCTATAATCCTCTGGGGATGCAGGGACTTGAAGAAAGGCACTCTTTCCAAAAAGCATTTATAACCCCAAATCCTCTCCCAGCACCTTGCAGCCTTTCTCCTCATATGTGTGCAGCTTGGCTCCTGTGTGTGAGCTGCAGTGCAGGCCAGGCTTCCACTGCCTGGCACACCATGGACATTTGATTCCTGACCAAAACAGGAATTCCTGTCACTAAAAATGCCTAAATCTTTTGGCAGATACATCCCAGAACAGACAACAGCAGTTATCCACATCAGAAGATGAATACAACACATAAAAGGATTTCCACACATTTTTCAGATATCGAGTTTCTCCCCACACACATTAAAGAGAGTTTTGGATCTTTCAGCTGTTTGCTCAAAATTCAGCATCACTTTGAACAGCCTTTAAGACAAATATTTGCTCTTAAGAGACATGCAGAAATACAGCTGAAATCAGCAGTGTTTGGGGGAGGGGGATGTTGAGGTGCATTGCCTTTATTACTGAGGTACATTTTTCATTACTGAGGTGCATTATCTTTATTACTAATCTCACACACAAGAGCTTTATTTCAGCATTGTGGCTGCTGAGTGATGTTCATCTGAACCAACACCTGCCAGCCAGTTACTGGCCCTTCTGAACTGAACCAAAACCAACAGTCAACCAAAGAAAAAACAAACATAAGGGAATCAAACATAACATCCTGCACTCCAGACACTGCCCTGCAGAGGAAGGCCAGCCAGTCCAGAAAGACCTTCAAGATATTACTAACAGGATAATAAAATGGAAAGATTTGTAAAAATTTGGGCCTTTCCAGCATCCTCAGCTCGAAGCACTGAAACAACATACGTATTGATTTTACAAAGCCTGGTCATCATAAACACAGAAAAACGTGGGGTCTTGCTGGTGAAAAACAATGCCCCACCTTTAGTGTGACTCTCTGGTCCCTCAGGCCCTGCAGGATGTTGGTGCCACTGCCAATAAGCTCATCCATGCCTCGGTGGGCACTCTGCAGGGACTCGTTATACTGTAAGGTTTCGTCGATCGGGATGGTGGTGTCAGAGTCCTGTGGGGAAAGGCAGGGACTCGGTTACCTCCTCACTCACACTGCCCACACACAGCACACACACAGAGTCCTGCAGAAACCCACCAGGGACTCGGTTACCTGCTCACTCACACTGCCCACACACAGCACACACACAGTCCTGCAGAAACCCACCAGGGACTCAGTTACCTGCTCACTCACACTGCCCACACACAGCACACACACAGTCCTGCAGAAACCCACCAGGGCCTGGGGCACTTCACAGGGATAGGAAATGCAACACTGCATGAAGAACATTTAGAGAAGAAGGAAGAAGCCAAAGGGCAAAGCTGATCAGCTGTTCCACTGCAATTAGATCTCGAGGACAAAGAGCTTAAAAGCTGAGAATTTTTATAATCTCAGCTTATGATTTATGCAGAAAAGGGTATTGCAAGAGAGAACATCAAAGCTACAGAAGGTGTTTAACAAGGAGTCATTTGGTCATGGCAAGTGAAAGACTTGTGGAAGATTTCACACCATATTTCTTGGTGACAAAAAGTCTGAAAAACACAATGTTTGGAGATGACATCCTAAACATTTACAACATGGTGCAAATTTCTTGTAGTGAGGGCAAACAGTCATGGGCCTGGTTCCCTGAGATCTGGCTCGCTCAACACCCAGGGCCTTATTAAAAAAAAAGTAATTAAAAATTAACATTTTTCATGTTTTTCCAGAAAAGATGCATTTACTCAACTAGGAACTAGGAATCTTGAAATGCAAATAATGGGATAAAACTCTAATCTAGACTACACAAGAGGGCAGAGGATGTGATCACTTGTGTCTTCAAAGGCCTCCAGTTCAACCTTCTCTGGACACCACTCCATCCAGGGAGCAAGGGAATGGCACATTGCTCCCACCTCTTTAGAGTAGGAATGGTGACACTGGTCAGTGTGGGAACACTGCTCACCTGCTCCCAGGTACTCAGAGCAAGAACTACCCAAAGGCAGAATTCCTTCCTGGAGCTGGTGAACACCCTGCATGTGCCTGTGAGCCACAGTTACACACAGGTTACATCAGTGAAGGTGCTCTGAACTGAGTCTGCCTAAAAACCCACAGGTTGATATGAAAATGCCCTGCAGGATCCAGTGTCAGGTGCTGCAGTGCCTGGGCAAGGGTTCTGCTGACTGAGAGAGGGGAGAGCCAAGGCTGTGGAGCCACGAGGTCCTGGTGAGGAGCTGTGACAGAAGACACACTGCCCCACTGCTCAGGGGACACCAAGGCTGACCCAATCTGGGCTGCAGCCTGTGAGCAGAAGCACCTGGATTGGCAGGGGAAGGCTCTGACTCCACATACTCAGTAACCTTCAAATCAGCAGGGATTTCATTTCCTGTACAACAGGGGCTTTTTATATACTATAAGGCAGCAATAAAAATATGAGAGTAGATTCATGACCCCCTCCCAGGAGATAAGAAGGCACCAGAGCTTTGATTTGCTGTTTGTGGTTTGCTGCAGAATGGTCCAGGGAAGGCTTTAAAGATAAAGACCATTTTAAACTGTGAATTAAGCCAGATGTTCAGAACAGCTTACAAAAAGTGTTCTGGATGTCACAGTGATTTACTCAGGATGCTCAAACACTCAGCTGACATCTCCATTTAAATGAATAGGGGAGTATATGAATAGGAACTGTGTAACTTCTAATGAAAATAAGCCAACAACTGACAAATAATCATCATTTTCCTATTAAAGCATCATTCTAAAGTCACATTTTTGTAGCAGGCTAAAAAGAAACACAAAATAATTGTGTAGTTTCTTTCATTTGAGACACCTTTCAACATCTGAAGGAGAAAAAACCCCAATGTGCTCTGTATTTTGGACCTGTAAGCCTGCTATTGCTCTTTAAAACTGTTCCACATGTTTTATTTCTGAACAATGAATTTTCCTGTAGGAAAACCTGTCCTTATTTGCAGAGGAACATCAAAGTGTTTAAAAATAAATCAAGTTTCAAGTTTCAGTGTTCCAAGTCTTGTTTATAATTTTGAAATAGCCAATAAATAGCACACATTATATTTCTGGCAAGCTTTGAGAAGTGCATGGAACTGCCCAAATCCCAAGCAAATACTATCCCCCACATTCATTCTTCCTTGCCTTAACAGTGACTGACAACACAGATAATGAATGTTATGTGTAGGTGCCTTTAACAAAAAAGCAGTGGAAACAGGAGGGGAAAAAAAATTAAAAATAATAATGATTAAAAAACCCAAAACAAAACACAAAAAAAAATTAATAAAACCAAGACTAACTTACAGAAAAGTGAAATCTGAAAGCAAACCTCAGAGCACAATTCCTCTAGGAATTTGCATGGGGAGGACTTCCCAGTGAGGAACTAAGAATTAACAAGAACTGGTAGAACATATTCATGTTATTATAAACTTTTGACCCACTTCCAGGCAAAAAGCAAGGGCTTTGTCCCAGCTTTGTATCTGGGTAAGTAGAAGCTTGCTGACATCTACTGCCAGTGAGGTGTATAAAGTCAGGCTTTCTACAGATCTCAGGATCTGACAGAAATCCAAGTAAAATGTACACTTTGGTACCTGTGTCACTGACCCTTTTGCTACTGCTCTGTGAAGCCAGGTGGAACTGCACTAGATAAAAGAGGAGGAGCAGCTTCTGGAGCCTTTTCCTGCTGCCTCTCAAGAGCTCAACCTTTCCTCATGAGAGCTGTACTTTATCCAAACCTATTGTTATCCCTCTCTGCCTTTACTCACTGACACTCACAGCAGCACTTGACAGCCCTGCCTGAAGCTGCTGTGCTGGATGGCAGCTCCTGGAGGACAGAGAGGTAAAACACAGCACGTTTCCACGGGTAGCACAGCATATTTACATTGGTGGTGAAGGTCCGGGCCAGCAGCTCCTCCCGCTGCCGCTCCTGCTGCTCCCGCAGGTACCGCCGGTGCTGGAAGTTCCTCAGGGCTGTCTGCAAGTGCTGCACATCATATTTCAGCTGGTCCACCCGCCTGGAAAGGGCCAACAACAGGGTGAAAACACTGCTCTCTGCTGGTGGTTTCCACAGGAGCAATGGAGCATTATTAATTAACAAGGAACAGTGGGTTCTGATTCTCTAGAAGACGCGGGACATTCAAAGTCAGGCCAAAGTTCCACACTTACATCTTGCCTGCCTCATTTTTCAGCTAAACAGGTGATTATTTAAGAGGTGATTTTTTTATTTTAGTCAATTATTTAGCCTCCAGGTTAACGACAGAATGTGAAGGAGAATTTCTGAGCTGTCTCAAAGTATTTCTGGTATTTAACAGCTTGCTTTGAGCAAAAAGGTGCAATAAATACGTGGGAGAGCGAACTGGCAAGCCTCAGTCATCCTATTCCATGACTAGTCTCTTTCAGGAGTTTTATCTATCTATTCCTCATTTAACAGAGATTTGGAAAGATGGTAGGATTTGTACAGGTTCTGCTCTGTGACCCACCTTTCACATAAAAGATAAAGCTTTCAAGACTCCATGTTCTTAAGTTTGAATATTTAGTAAAAGGAGCTTGAATGTCAGTGGGCAACACAGGAGGCATCCGGGCTGAAACAAATCATGTCCAGAACTCCAGTGCCTCTGATTAAATGTTTGATAATGTCTGATTACCAGATTAACACTAGATAACTGATTACCTTGATTATCAGACTATCCTGGTCTAGTGGAAGGTGTCCCTGCCCATGGCAAGGAGTCGAAACAAAATGATCTTTAAAGTCCCTTCCAACCCAAATGAGTCTGGGATTCTATAAAGAAATCCAAGACTATCTCACATACACATACCTCTATAACACAGCTGACTTGAAATCCACCCCTACCATCTACAAGGGCATTTTGGGACTAAACATTCATAACTGAGTCACAGAATTAATTAAGAACAGCAAGTCCTCATGACTGTGGTCCAACCTCCTGCTCAAACCAGTGCTCACTTTAGAAATCTTATTTTAGTCACCAAGAGCCAGAAAAATAATCCAGAGAAAACAACATTAACTGAAGGAACTTTACTCCCTACCTCCACAAATGCATTAAAACCAAATATCATATAGAGTGGAATTTTATTTAAGCATCCAAGTGCATGTTCTGCTCATCTGAGAACAGAGCTATGACTTCAGCTCCATCACCAGTCTGGACTTGATGATCTTTGAGGTCTTTTCCAACCTTAATGCTTTTGTGGTTAAATGCAGGAAAGCAATTCTGCCTCTGTGCCTCAGTTTTGCCACTGCAGAACACAGAGTTAAGTTATGCAGAGTATAAAGGTTTCACACAACTCAAAAGGCAAAGGTCTTCAATAAATTTAATTAAAATAATTACAGAGACTACCCTGCTCCATCAGAGCAAAGCAGGCAAACTCACAGCTTGGCGTTCTGCCGCTTGTTGGGAGGTTCTTTGCTGGACAGGATTTCCAGGCGTTCCAAGTTGCTGAATATATTGTCTATTCTTGCCTGGATCTCATTTTCTACTACTGCAAGGAAATAAAAACATCATTTGGTTTGAATTAAGGAACTGCAATCTGATGAAGGTAAAAGCCCAAAAGCATTCAAAACTACATGTAAAACCTGAGATGCAAATCCTTACTGGATGAAAATCAGATAACTGAGAACTATAAATATCATGAAATGCCACTTCTTTTCCTCAGTAACTTGACACCCTCCCCTTTCCCTCCTCTTCTGAGAAGGGAGTTAGGAAATCCCCTGCTATCTCCAGACACATATATTGCTCTTTCCCTAGCAGTTCCACGAATTAGGATTTCAGGCTCCCACATTCCCCCTGCAGACCCTTCCTGTTCCCTCTGCAGGATTGGCTCTCACAAGCCAGCATGATCCTCCCAAGGATGGGGATTTAAACCTCTGAAAGTTGTTAAAACATCCCTAGGGCAGGGCAGCCTGATAGAGCAGGGCAGGATTCAGAGGGGGCAGAACTGGCAGACACACAGCTCAGAGGGGCACAGCCAGAGCAGGGCAGAGGCCCTTACAACAGGAAAATAAGGCCACAAATAATTGCCTCTGTAATCATCTGCATCACAATTGCTTCTGGCAATCTGAGTAGGAAGAGCAGAGGGGCCACAAAACTGCACAGCAAACTCGTGTACTTGGACTTCAGTGAGGTGGGGAAATGGCAGAGTTGGGAAAGAGCCAGATGGTTGCAGGTCCTGCAGCCACTGCCCAGCAACACTGGGTACAAGGCACAGCCCCCTCCCTGGGTGACACCCCATTCCCTATCCATGTCTCAGTCCAGCATTTCACAGCCCAGCAAAGTGCACAGAGGTGAGGACAGGAGCCTTGGTACACCTGACAGCCCCGTGTGTGCACAGCTGGACACAGCCCCAGCCCTGAGGACACCCCTGAGCCCTCACCCCACCGGGGACAGATCCAGTGCAAATCCTCACCAAGCCCTACTGACCTCATTTGTCCTTATTTTCCATTTGGACTAAAGAGGAATACAGAGGAGCATCATTAACCACCTGCTAATTACTCCAAGAAATGTCAGCACTTCCCAGAAAATCACATTCAGCAGAACCCAGAAAAGCAAAGAGAACACAGGCCCTTTTTCTTTACCCCTGGATCTCACACAATTAAAGAGCAACAGATTCACATCTTTAGACAGAAATCCAACTGTCCTAATTCATGTCTCTATCTTTACTACAGCCAAACCCAGCAGAAGAGTACCAGAGAGCAGACAGACAGTTACAGCAGCTTTTCTTAGACCAAACAACACTATTAAATAATTTTTTTGAGCAAGGAGGGACTATTTGCTCAGAGTTGGAAAAGACAAACAGCAAGTTTGATTTAATGGCCCTTATTCCTACTCTTCAGCCACAGATAATCCTCTCTCCCATAAATTCTGGAATGCACACTAATACCTAGAGCACTATTTGTATCTTTATGTCTGTATAAATAGTCAGTATGTTCATTTACTGACCATGTAAAATGTACATAATCCAATGTCCTGAAATGGTCTCAAACAGCAGAAGCAAGATGAAAAATTATATTAATTTTCAAGGTTTTCAAAATCACACCCAGGGAACAGCAGCCTGGGAATTCTGGTAGTGTAGGAGCAGTATAACCACCACAAAAAACAGAACCAGGATTGTTATTTTTTGTTGGGAAAGTAATTACAGCCCTTTCCAATGCAAAGTCGTATTTCACAAGAGTATTTAGAGTAACAGAAGTCAATGCACATCTAATAAATGCATCCAGTCAATGCAGTGTCCTTTCACCTCAGAAGTTCCTGACAAAGCCCATTATTGGTGACTCATGCAGGAATTAAGCCTGCAAAAACAGGTCCAAAATACATGGGCCAATTCTGCACTGGGGTAAAAAGTCCTGCCACACATATCAGAGCACCTTCTTATTACAGTCATTTATGAGCACAGGGTTATAGTCCAAATTCACTAAGGAGATTTCAGACCTAATGGTTCTACACATTTACCACAAGCCAGTGGAATTACAGCTTCTGACTCTGCTGCAGCAGCAACTGTCAGGATCATCCTGCTTAAATTCCTGCACACCAAATCCCAGCCTCTTCCCCAGAAGTTGCACTGAGCATCTTTAGGGAAAGGCTGCCAGTTGGTGGATGCTGAGGGAACAACATAGCAGGGCAGGCAGTCACATCCCAGTCACATCAGCTTTCTGGGTTCCAACAAACCAGCCCAGTCACACAGTGAAGTTGCAGCTCTGTCCACACCAAGGTGTTCATTAACTGGGCATCCACAAGGGCACTGATGTGGGGCTCTTAACCTGGTTGTGCTGAAGGGCCTCCACAGACAATGAGTTCCAAAATCTAACAGCACCAAATTGGAGAACTTCTGTATCAGGACATTATAGAAGCACCCACAGTAAGCCCTACTTGTCAGTTGAAGGATTACAATAAGAACATGAAGTAAGTTCTTGTTCTGTCTTTTCCTGCTCTGTTCTTCATACAAAACATCACCTTCTTGAAGTTAAACAGTAAAATAATTGTGATGCATTCCAAATTAGTGATGTGTCAAAGGAGCTGGTCACAATGACTAAGAGACAAATTTGTCCCAGTAATGATTGTAAATACAATGATAAAGCACAGAAGGTAAATCAGATCAGTCCCTCACTTACAGTGCACTGACTCCTTGTCTGAAGTCTCCAGGCGCCCCATGTAAGACTGGACCTCATGGACCTGCCTGTCAAGAGACAAAGAATAAATGAACAGAGGAGTCAGTAACAGCTACAAAATCATTTTTCAGTACCTCACTTTTCAGCTTCTTTTATTGAAAAGTGCTTTTAAGAACAAAGCAGGAATCAGCAACACAGTGTTCAGTGCAGACAGCCCATCACTGACCACCAACACAGTTCCAAGCTCTGCTCTCACTTCACAAGGAGCTGCAAAGTAACTGTTTAAAAACAGAACTCAAAGGGAAGCACAGAACAGCTTTTCTACAAGAAACAGCAGTTCAGCATGGCCTGGAGGTGACAGTGGAGAGATACCAGAGAGAATTGCACGGAAGGTGAACTAGGAATGGTTTTCACTGTCTCACAACATATGAATTAGAGACATCAAGTGAAATTAAAAGCTTAAAATTATAAGGAACTACTGCTGCTGGACAAGCAGTAGCAAAGGGAAACATAAGAAAAAAATACTGATGGCTGTTAAATTCTTCTGTTTCAAGCCCCCAAGCCTCACGTTTTTGGGAGACTGGGACATTACACTCAAGTATTCCATATATTTGTCCATTTCTTACTGTGTTTCCCAGAGAGCTGCAGGTGGGCAATGCTGGGCTACCCTGGGACAGAAAGACCTAGGGACACACTCGGTGTGACCAGTCTCACAGCAGCTGCATTCCACTTGATTTTGGTGGCTCTGATTAAATTTGATATTTACAAAAATATCATGGCCTTTTCTAAAAGCAAATTTTAAGAGACCATAATTTTGGTCACATTAGTGACTCTTTCTCTGGGGCAGGTACCATCTGACAATTCCAGCACAAATGTTTCTGAAGCCAGATCTTCATATGGCACTACTTGGAATTAACTACAGAACCAATTCAATATCCAGGATCTTGTAGCCCATACTTTTTCTGTTTTCTTTTTAAAATCAGCTTCTCCAGGATACCCCAGACTTGCTCTTAAACTGCCTGTTTGAAGATTCAGGTGTAGGAGCCATAAAATTCACTAAGTCTGGGGAGAAGGCAGAAAGACAGTTACAAACCCATGGTAACCCCAGGTTGACAACAAACTACAGCAGAAACACCACTCAGTGACTGCTCAGCTCCCCAGAGAAACTGTGACTGCTCCATCCCTGGAAGTTTCCAAAGCCAGGTTGGACAGGGTTTGGAGCAACCCAGGATAGTGGAAGGTGTCCCTGCAGGAGGGTGGAACTGGATGAGCTTTAAGGTCCCTCCAACCCAATCCATTCCATGATCACATAATAAAGCAATACAGAACCAGGAACCCAACAAGATCGTTCCTCTTATCCATAACAGCTGCTGTTATGGATCTGCAGTTCCAGATCTCCACCAGAATGTCCTGCTTTTCCCTGCAGGGTCACTCTGTATCACTGTCCAATGACACAGAAATAATGATTCAATACATGGTTCAATTCCATGAAAGTCTCTTACCACCCCACCTCCCTTAAAAGACATCCACAAAGCAGCAAATTACCCCAGAAATTTAGAACAGTGGATTAACTGTATCCTTTGGCCCTTTCCACATCATTCCATATGGAAATAAAGCAAAGCTGCAAAATTTTTTTTGCCTCATTTTGTGAATTTCACACCACTCCTCCCTCCCCAGATCAGCATTATCCATGGAACAGTGGGGTTTATCCTCAAGGAGCTTCCAGAGGTGGTTTAAACCGCAGCAGCCAGACTCCTCAAACCCTACTGCTTCAAAACAACAATATAAACGAGCGCCCCTTAAATGAACACACGTTAATTAGCAGGGAATAATTAATAATTAATTAACATGTGGACTGGGCTGACTCCTTTGGGGCTGACGTGGCAGCAGTGGCTCGGCTGGGGCAACCCTGGCCTTTGTTCCCCCTGTTGTTGTGCTGGCAGAGCCCCTCACACCCCTTGTTACCCTTCACACACCCCCAGACCCCACACACACCCCTCATACCCCACACAGATCCCTCACACACCCCACACAGATCCCTCA
>WBMV01003390.1:94617-110521 GCA_013396655.1 Campylorhamphus procurvoides | reverse complement strand
GATGGGGGGTTGTGAGGGGAGTGGGGGGAGATGTGAGGGATGGGGGGAAATAGGGGATGGGGAGGAAATGTGAGGGGATCATGAGGGGTTGTGAGGAGATGGGGGTGGCCATAACTGGACGCACTTTGATGTCCCACCCAAACCACCTAATTCTGTGCCTCTCTCAGCCATCGGCCCAGCAGGGTTGGTGCTTCAGGCTCCCGGGTCACTCAGCAAAGGTGTCTCTGCTGAGGGAGCCGCCTTGGGGCTGTGGGGCTGCACACCCTGCATGGCATCATGTTCCAAGCAGAAACACCTTCCACCAGCCCAGGTTGCTCCAAGCCCCATCCAACCTGCCCTTGGACACTTCCAGGGATCCAGGAGCAGCCACAGATTCTCTGCCCACCCTGTGCTGGGTGTCCCCACCATCACAGACAAGAATTCCTTCCCAATATCCCATTCAATCCTGCCCTCTGGCAGTGGGAAGCCATTCCCCTTGTCCTGTCCCTCCATCCCTTGTCCCCAGTCCCTCTCCAGCTCTCCTGGAGCTCCTTTAGGCACTGCAAGGGGCTCTCAGGTCTCCCTGGAGCCTTCTCCTCTCCAGGTGAATCCCCCCCAGCTCTCCCAGCCTGTCCCTATGGCACAGGGGCTCCGGCCCTCGGAGCAGCTCCGTGGCCTCCTCTGGACTCGCTCCAGCAGGTCCATGTTCTCTTCTATTTGGCATCCATATGGGCACACAGCCATGTGCAGCTGTGGAGATGCAGCCCCTGGGGCTGCCTGGCCAGCAGAGGTGTCAGTGGCAGGCACTGGGCAGGTGGTGACATCTCTGTCCTACCAGGGATCCATCCCACGACTCATCTTGCAATCCCAGGTCAGAGGTCTAGGCCAGGTACTGACTTTCCTGTACCTGGCCAAGGTTCACTCATTTCAGGGACATCCAAACAGGACCTACAAGCACCACAGCTGGCAACAGACCGAGAAGGTCATGAGGAGGTGTCGCAATCCTTGAGGTGAAGAAGGGACAGCACACTCTTCATGGGCTGAAACAAGAATGGCATTTATTTCAGGGAGCATCAGACATACAGGGTAGGTTAGGAAGGTTCTGGAAAGTGGACTGAACTGAGGAGGAGCATGCGAATTAATTTACATAGAAGGTATAACTGGGAAGGAACATAACCAAATAAAGGAAATAAGGGAGGAAATAGCCATAAATGGCTAGACTGCACTGTGGCAAGTCTAAGCCAATCAGGTGTGAGGGTGAATATGAGACATATTTGAGGGATTCATTTTATGAAATATAAAAACATGACATGAACATTTAACTTTACATATATAACCACAAAACTTCCTAAAACTGGGAACATCTAACAGCTTTATCCATGAATATTATCTTGTCAGTCTGGGGTGGCTTTTATGTGGTGGTCCTTCTTCATCCCTCTGATCATGACAATCCTGTTTTCTGTCTTTTCCATTCTGTGTAATTCTTTGCTCCCACAAGGAGGGTCCTGTTGCTCTCTTGGAGGAAATACTCATTTTCTAAGATATAAAGACTCTGATGACCACTTAGACTCTTTTGCTAACATTCTGTGATACCTGATGCTGGACTCTTGCTATGGATGCACTGTCCCAGAGTGACACACAGGTTGTTGTTTCTCACATGGCTGGGAGACAAAACCTTGCCCTGGGGCTGTATCAAAACCTTTCAGTTCACTCCTCTGTACGTGGTTTCTTCCTTGTTTGGACCAGATAATCCACCACAGCTGAAGCCACAACACTTTCTTGTATGTACTGGGCTACAAAACCCCACCTGCTTTATGGTTAGAGTCTGCTGAGCCACAGAACTCCTGACACCTTTTAATTTCCTGGGAAAATCAAGGAGAACATGGATTATTTAAAAAACAAAAAAAGAAAAACGATAGATATAGGCCAGTTAGGGCAGCAGGACATTGGAAACTGGTTTGTCCAACGAAAAGCTCCAATTAGGACGATGATTGATTAAAAGCATTGATTAAAATCAAACACTGATTTTAAAAGCTGCAATTAGTACAATGACTTCTTGTCAGTGTAGTTTAATGGAAAATAGTTCTTGTCAAGAAATGTAAGTTCATTGTAATAAGTGCTCGACTGGGAAAAATGGGGCAATGCCTGTATTCTGTAATAATTCAATACATACCACAAGATCTGACATTTCAAAGTCATCAGGAGCAGCCTCTGCCCTTGTGGCCCAGATGAGCTCTCATCTCATTCCTCCACTGTTTCTTCCCTCTATTAAATGGTGTCATTTTATGCTTGTTTCTCAGGCTTTATTAGGCTGATTCCGCCCTTTTCTGGCTTTGTGCTGTCTGTCCCACCTGTGCTGTGGAGAGAAACCTGTTTTGTCACCAAGAATAGTGTCTTAAACTGGGGTCCATCCAGAGAAAATGCCCTAATGCAGTTAAATACACTGGTTAAACCCTCAGCTCTCTTCAGCAACCTCAGCCCTGTCCTGCACTACACTTAGGCAAAGGCTGAATAACTGTACAGCAGAATTGAAGATAGTAAAGAATGATAAACATTGGAGGAAAGGTGAGAGATTATTTTCAGACACCTCCTGGTATGGAACTGGTCAAAATGGGAAACCTTGAGGCTGGAACAGTTTCCAAAGTGTTTGGACTGTTTTCTGTTCCAAACTGTTTTCTGTTGTTAGTCATTTGCAGTTCAGGGTGAGCACCTGAAGGATGCAGTCTAGTCACAGGAGAACAAGTCCCTGAGCATCACACAAATATAAACGAGTGAAATAACTACACATCTGTAATTAATGAGAGATTCTGCCCCTGTGGGTCCATCCCTTGCATCTCAGATAATGCATCAAACTCTGTCTGCCCTGCCCTGCCACTCAGCCAGCCAGGCCTCTGGCAAAAGATTATCCCCTGGCTGTCAAACAAGCCCCAGAAATCACATCAGTCCAAGAATAAACAGCGTATCAACAAAACCATCAACTGCAGCAGTAACAACCACATTCCTGTCCTTTGCTCCCCCTTCCCTGAGCCATTTTACCCCATTTTCAAACACTTTCTGGAAATAGGTTGAATGAAAATACGCAGTGGGATTTCCCTCCAGACCAAGGCTGAACGAGGTATCACAGGAGCCCTGATGAAATGGCAAGCACAGAAATACAAGAAGATATTTCTGTTCTTTTGTGAAGAAATTGATTTTTGCCAGAAACAACACTCTGAGACCAAGCGTCGGTTCTTGTTAGACTTCAAGTCCTTCCAGGAGGAGTCCTTCAGCAAATTGGCTCATTTAGACACAACAGCCAGGAGCATGGAGAGGGAAAAAAGGGTTTTATTCAAGGAAAGCCTCTGTATTGTAAACAGGATAAAAGGGGATGGACAGAGTCACTTATCACTGTCTAACGTGTCCGCAGGTCATTCCTGTGTAGCATCTACTGGAGGAAAGGATTTCATGTTCAGAAACCTGGGAGAAAACGGGGATTCTCTCTATCACACAATCTTCAGACCCCTTATTCATTCCCAGTCCAAGTGCATTCCCAGCCCCTGTGCATGCAAACCCCCTTTCTCTCTTCCTATTGCTCTCCTCAGCCTTGTAAAGCCTGGCAGCACTGAAGGAAAAGCTGGATCCTCCCGGGTCTCCTCTGCTCTGCCTGCACCAGCCTGTGCCCCCCTCTCAGATATGAGACCTGGGTCTCTCTCTGAAAAAGCTGGTGTTCTGCTTAGTACCAGACCCCAATAATGTGTCCCTCCATTTCCCTGAGCGTGATCCCAACAGGCACAGAAACTCTTTCCCCCTGTCCCTCTCTCTCTGCCCCCCTCCCTCCCTTTTTCAGGCACTCTTTGCATGCTTTCCTGATACACCTAACTGCGCCTTTCCCAACAAAGGTGAGCTGCACCCCAGGGCACACGGCCCAGGCGAGATGAAGATGAAGCCTTGATGGAGCTGCTCTGAGTCCAGCTGCAGGCCATGGGCTGCATGTCCCAGCTCTGACAAGCTCCCGGACACAAGCCAGACCTCCCAGCACGCCTCCAGCATTTCCAGGCTGGGGAAGTGGGGAAGAAGAGAAGGGGAGACATGACAAGAATGTCGAAGACTCATCTATCAAATTTCTTGGGCTGTTGGGTGATGTGCTGGACACAGGGCTCCCTGGGCAAGGAGCTTTTAAAGGCACATTGCACCTTCCTGCTCATCTTCCCAAATTAAAAACATTTCTGCGCAACTATTGTGGTCAGTTTTGAGATTGATCTGTTGCCAGGAGAGTCACAAATGCTCGACCATCATTCCCTTCGTCATAAATATCACAGGTTAATGGGTATGCCAAAGATGGGGAAGGTCAGGCAAAGGGAAAAAGGGGTTCAAAAATATCTCTAACATTTTGTTCCGTCCCTTCCTCCCTTCCTTCCTTCTGCAATGATGCCAGGGAAATATGACAGAAATAGGAATAACAGTAGAAATAGGAATAAGAGTAGAAATAGGAAATAGAAAGAGAATGAAAAAAATACTTAGTGGTGAGAAGGACTGCAGCATTCCCCAGCCTGAGGGGTCTCTGTGACACAAATAGTTGAGGGTTTGGAGAATACCCTGTGTAAGTATATTTGCCTCACTTTTATCCTTCCCTAGGTGACAGCCAGAGAGGGCTGCTGGAGGTGCAGGGCTGACCTTGCTGGGTTTTTGGTGCAGGCACTTCATGGTTGTGTTGGTACCCCCATGCCCCCAGTGCACTATAAATGTATCATCACAATAATGATTAAACACGACTCAGCTCTCCATGCAGCACTGAGTTCCTCGTGCCTTTTCCCTGCTCATCATACCTGTTTGACCTTAACAAGGAAATTTAGGAAATAGGCGCAAAGAGCCTCCTCCAACAGAGCCAAGGAGGCAGAAGAGGCAAGAAATGACATTGCCTTGCCCAGGCAGTGAACAGAGGAACTCCAGTAATCCTGCCAATACTCCTTCCTTTTACCCAGCATCACGAACTTGTTAGGGACATCAGCTGCTGAGATGGCATCCCCTTCAGTCTCAAATCCCCCAGAAATCTCTGAGTTCAGGCTTAGAAGCTCTACCTTTTTGTGATTCTTTACTGGGCAGCCCTGTTTGATACACACCTGTGTTTGGCCAGGTCCTGTCTGGGCACTGCTGTCACCATGCAGGGGGTGCACAGTGTGACACTTACACGGGGAAATCATAAAATCTGGAAGCAAAACCATGTGCTATCATCCTGATTTTTCCAGGGGTCAGTTCCCTGACAGTCAGTGTCTCTGAAATGTGTCAGGTTAAGAATTCCATCAGAATTAGACAACATCATCAGCTGCTTCAGGAAATTTTAGGTGCAGATCTTTTGTGCTCTTTCCCATTGAATAATCAGCCATTTCCTGGGTCTAATTTTGGCAAACCAACCCGGATAACTGCAGTTCATTAGCTTAATAGGTTAATGCTGGACTGCTTCCCAAGCCAAATCTGGATGTCAATCTGCCTCACACTCACATTTTGTCAATATGGGGGATTTTGAAATGAAAGAAAAATGTGAAAATCATTTCCATCCCCGTTTCATCAGCGGGATAATCCAGGCATGACGAGCTGGCCGTGCTGGGTACCTCTCCCAGCATCTCCCAGGCTGGCCGGGATGCTCCAGGGGCTGTGAAATGTTTGTTGTTAAACCAGCCTGACACAAAGAGGCCCCAGGAGCTGCATGCACCCACAGGATGGATGTCTTCTCCTGTCAATCCAGCCCAAGTCCCCCAAGAGGGAAAACGGGATTGTCTGTAGTGGGGAGGGGGAGAGTCCTCTGAAGAATGTCATGCAGGAATTTTCCTAAAACCTTCCCCAGTAATGTGAACAAAACCTTTCCAAGTCTCTGGTGTTGTAAGGGAAACCAGGTGAAACTGGGGGGACTGAATGGAGGCATAAAAGATGGAATTCACTGTTCAGTCCAGCCTGGAAGCTCCTGTGCCAGAGTCACAGAATCACAGCATGGTTTGGCTTGGATGGGGCCTTAAAGCTCATCCAGTGCAACCTCCTGCCACGGGCAGGGACATCTTCCACCAGCCCAGGTTGTTCCAAGCGCCATCCAACCTGGCCTTGGACATTTCCAGGTCTGGGGCAGCCACAGCTTCTCTGGGCAACTACTACATGTCCATAGTACCAGGCTGGGGTTTGCTCAGAGTGTCATCACAGCAGTGTGGTGCTTTCCAGGGCAATTCCCTATGGCCAAGGAAGGCTGATGCTCTGCTCAGAGCGGTCCCAGGAGTTTCACAGGAATCTGTGGACTCCAGTGGCACTTTGGAATGTACAGCACAGGCTGCACAGGGATCCCTCCAGGGGGATCCTTTTGCCAGGCCTGCACTCACATCCTACACACTTGAACCCTCACATTGACTCTCCTGCTGCTTTTACAAACTTTCTCCTCACAAATTTAGTTTTGCCATCTTCTCACAAGATGGTTTTGGTACCTCTGAGTAGCATAAATCACATTACTGTGGGGCTGGAGAATATATCTGAAAAGGGGAGGAGAAGCAGATTGTACCTCATGTGACTTTATATTCTGTAAGAGCAAGACTCACATCAGAGGCTGAGGAGCACCACTGGCATGGAGCTAGCTCAGCCTCCTCAGCACCAGGACAGGACCAGGTGCAATGTCCCCTGGGACGTGAGGACACTCCACTGGTGAGGTGGCATTTGCTCACCTGCCTGGATGTCTGCAGGGAGAGGGAGAGTGCCAGGTCAGGAGCTGTGAGCCTGCCTGTCCAAGGCTGTGCTGGAGATCTTATCTCCAGGGATTAGCTGGCCCCTGTCCTGTTCCACTCACTATCCTCAGCCATCTGTCAATTTGCTGCTTCTATTGCAAATTCAGAGAAGGGCTTGTTTTCCCTAAGGCTTATCTGCTTTTTCTGGCCAGACTAAATGGTCTAATCACCAAAAATCTACCTCCAGCAGCCAGCCTTGCACCTCTCCCCTCACACTTCAGTCCTCTCCAAGTCACCAATTGCACTGGCAGCAATCATTTTATTTGGGTTTTATTTGCCCACTACAAGGCAGGAGGGTTTAGCAACAAATGAGATTTGCATAATTGCATCCACTACTCTTCCCTGTTTTAATGAAACAGAGTTACTTTATTGCTCCTTTAAGTTTGTCACTGTCCCAGTGACCCAAGCACTGGGGACACGAGGGGTGGCACAAGAGCTCCAGGATTTATTGCTCTCTCCAGGTGATTGTGGATTATCCGTGTTGGGAGGAATCCATAATCACTTTAGTCCCTGGTAAACCAACATTTCCTGAGCCAAGACAGGAGTGCTCCCCTGCCTGGTCATGCTGCCCTCTGCCAGGGCAGCTCCACTGACTGCAAATGATTGCACATCATGAAGAGATTGATCTTTTTAACACTTTTTTTTATCATTTTTTTCTTCTTGTTTTTGAAAAAGCATCTGAAATTCAAGCTCATCCTCTGTGGGCCACATCCACCACTGAATTGGCTATACCTTAGTATCCTTGTGGATCTAAATTTCCCAAGATATAGTTTTAACTCCTGCTAGACAATTTGATGAATTATAAAAACTATATAATATGAAATTATGTGCTGTAAATATATAATTGTAGCATATTATAACCCTGTGCTGGTAACAGGCACTCACAGCTCATCCCCACCTGTCCAGTCACAGAACTTTCTGCATCACTTCCCCGCGGCCTCTAAACCAGGTAAGTTCTTTGTTTACAGCAAGTGTTGCAAAATCAGTTTATGCCCACTGCTGGCAAGAGATTTTGGTGCATTTCCACCTGCCAAGACCCTTCTCCCAGTGTCCATATCACAAACTGGTTGGGAGAACCACTCTTGCTCCCCCTAGCCACTTCACTTTCCTGCTACAGCTGTTGTAAAACACCAGCTTTTTGAGCATTTTAGATGCCACAAGCTTCATTTCCATGATTGTGACATAAAATTAGAAATATTGCATGTATTTTTAGGGTAATTTTAATGGAAAGAAAAATATTTTATCATTTGTTTTGCAAATGCTAAGGTTAATTCCTCTGGCCTGTGTCAGGTGAGTGATGCCTCAAACCTGTGTGACATTATCTCAGTTGTAAGGCTGAACACAAGGATGCTCACAAAGTCCCCACTTTGCCTTTGAGTCACCAACCCTCTGTCTGAAGGGAGGCAGAGGAAAAGCAGAAAGAAAGGTGGCATCCTTATGTAATGCCCAGCCCCATCACCCTCTGCAAGGAGAGCTGGGTTTGCCAAGGCCACATTAATGACTTCACTGGCCCCGGGTGCTCGAGCTCAGCCTTATAGGATTTGCAATGTAAATCCCTTTCTCTCCTCCTGGCCATGACTGCCTTTACTGGTATCTGCAGCAGCATCAGGGCCATTCCTGCATGCTGGCCACTGTAATGTGGCAGCTCAGCCTCTCCTATGCCCTGGCTGGCTCTGCTTTTGCCCACCCTGCAGGGCTAAACACAGAAGAGGTGCAGTGTTTGCCAGGGAAAACGAGCTCTGCCTTGAGCAGCCAGGACATGGCTGCAGGTCATTTGGAGGGGGTCCCACAATGCCCAGTGTGGGATGGAGCTCACCCTGGGGTCCCACTGAGGAGGCCCAGCAGGAGCCCCCCATGGCAGTACAGTTGGTGTGGCATCAGGAGGTCACATCTGCCTGCAGAACCACTCACCCCTCTCACTGGCCATGAGTGCAGGCAGGGACAGCACACCTTCCCTCTCCATCACCCAGCACACCTTCCCTCTCCATCACCCTCTTGGGAGGAAGGGAAGCTTTTCCCCACCTTGCCCCAGAGGGGGAGGTTGCTGGCTGGAGAGGAGGGCTGGAGGTAGGGCAGGTCAGCAGCTCCTGCCCTTCTCCCCTCAGCAAGGTGTGAGCCCTGTGGGTGCTGTAAGAGAGGGGGAGAAACAGAGCAAGCACAAGGGCAAGGAAAGCCTTTGAGAGGAGAAGGTGGGACCATCAGCTCTGTGAGCAGCTAGAGACCAGTACTAGACTGGGGGGCTGAGGGGTTCAGCACAGGTCTCCAGCCCTTCTGCTGCTGCTGACAGCTCCTGGATGTTCCCAGGGGAAGACAGAGTCATAGACAGAGTCATAGAACCACAGAATTATTTAGGTCGGAAAGGACCTTAAAGCTCAGCTTGTTCCAACCCCCTGCCATGGGCAGAGACATCTTCCACTAGAAAAAGATCTGGGTTGCTCCAAGCTCTATCTAACCTGGCCCTGAACCCTGAACCTGACCAGGGATGAGGCAGCCACAGCTTCTCTGGGCTTAGTTTTGGACTGCTGGTTAAGGCCTGCTTGCACAGGGTGGGGAGAGCTCAGCAAAGGGAGGGAGATGCCCAGAACACAAGACCCTCTCTGCAGGGTCCCCACTGCCTGTCCCTGGCTGTGCTCCTGCTGCCAGTGTCCCTGAAAGGTCCTGTACAGCTACACCTCCACTCCCTCCATCACTGCACTGCCCACAGTTATCCCAGTGCTATCCCACAGACATCAAAGTCCTCACAGTTTATTTGTTGGAGGGTTTGAGCCACAAGAAGGAGATCCCAGTTGCCCAGCTGGGAGAAAGGCTTGAGCACAACTCTCTTGGCCTTGTTGATCTGCCCACTGGTCCCCATTGGTCCCTCCTCCCATCCTCACTAAGGTGCTGAGTGTTCCTGCAGCCCTGACTGGGATGTTTTGCCCAGATGCAGAGTGGGGAGAGCAGCACTGCAGCTCCTCCCAGGGAGCTCAAGGAGTGGCAGTGCCTCGGGGCACTCAGTAAATGAATAAAAAAACCAGAGTCAGAACTGATTAGGGAGCTCAGGTTTTGGCTCGGACTCTCAAGGGCCTCCAAGGCATTGCAGAGGCTCAGAACCTCATTACTTCTATAAAGTGAATTCAGTAATTAGCTCAGGTCAAAAGTTTACAGCTTGGAGGTGGCTTCTGGGGAATGGTTCCTCCTGGATGTCAGGAACCAAAGTGCAGAGAGCAGGAGTTGGCACCAAGGCAAAACATTCACTCAAGGGTCCTTCTGTGGGTCTGGATTGCTGTGTAGGCTCATTGGGCAGTGGCTGTTGCAGTGATGTCCCCTCAGAAGGAAAGACATTGCACTGGAGAAGTAGAGAGGACATTGCTCCAAATCCTCATGAACAGGAATTGCCTCCCTGGCTGGATCCTGGGCTGGCTGAGCCATAATCCTGCCCTGGCCAGAAGGTTTTCCAGGCAGGCTGAGGGAGTTGGGACAGGCTGAGGGAGTTGGGACAGGCTGTGTCCTGCCCCTGTCACCCCCTCACAGCCCAGACCTAAGGCAGGAATTCATCCCCGTGGGACAGGGCTGTCATCAGTTTAAGTAGCCAATCTCTTCTTAAATGTTTCTGTGTTCCTGGTTTCAAGTATAGCCCAAAGCAGCAATCCTTTATTCATCCTATGTACAAAAGCCTTTCAGTGAGTGACAATTTTTTATTTTCCAATTTCATGTAATATCCCCCAATAATATGTTATGAGACAGGAAAGCCCAGTACCATTTGCTGTTCAATCAGCTTGGTTCTGTTCTTAATGATTCACCTGACTCACAGACAGTCCATTTTCCTTGGAATGGCCAGGCCTCTGGGGCTCATCCCACTCTGAGTGGCTTCTGCACTTCTCCATCTCATGGGATGCCCAGTCCACATTGCCAGCAGCCAGAGCTGCCCTGCTGAGTTCTGGTGTGGAACTGGGGGACTTCCCAGCCCAGCCTTTCCCTGGGATGATGCACCCCCACGTCCTGCCCACCTGGAGACCAAAACCCAAATCTGTGCCACACTGCCCAGCACAACACCCTGCCTGCTCTCCCCTTGGCCTGCCTGTGCCAGAGAGAAAGTGGGACGGGGAGGAGGGCAGGGAGGGGCTGAAGGATTAAACAAGACAGACCAGAAAGCTTTGCATTTTTCCCCTAATACTCAGCTTTTTAATGACTAGTTTGATGATAAGCATGAAATTAAATAGACAAAGAAAATTCTCTCATGTCTAAGAAGTCAGCAGATAATTAGGCTTTGATGGGGACATTCTGAGGTACTTTGTGCTTATTTTGTGAGGCCAATTTAGTGCTGGGGCTGCCTCAGTTGTTCCTGCAGTTGAGCTCTGCTGATCCCTCCTGGCCAGGCCTTGGGGAGATGCTGATGCCTCCTTTATCCAGGAGGTGCTGGTCCCCTGGGAAAACCTTCCTCAATCGGGAAAAGCTTTCTGCTCCTCTCGGTTTCCATTTCCCATCTTCAGCCTCTTTCAAACTCCACAGAGCTCATTTCATCCAGAGAAACAGTAACAGAAAGATGTACAAAGGATTTGAGACACAGCTTTTTCTTCTCCCCAACAGCACAAGGAACAGTCCTCCAGCAGCTTTAAACCCAAATTTATTGTTTCTGTACCCACGTAAGTGCTTCAAGGCCAAAAGTTTTGAAAGCCAGAAGACAATCAGCTCAAAGATTCAGACCCAAACCAGCTTTGAGGGTCTGAGGATCTAAATAAGAAAAGTCTTACCCACCAGCCAGTGTTCACTGCACAGCACCTAGGTTCTGCCCAAGGCAGTCAGAATTTGAGCATTCCTAAGTGCCAGGAAAAAAAATTCCTTTTTCCCCCATGCAAGCACTCCTAAGGTTATATTGTGCTTTATTTTCAGGCAAATACTGTCTCGTTCTGGCAACACTTGAAGCCAAAGTCACAAATGCAGACTGGCTCCAAACTGAGCCATAAAACCACAGGTGACACGGCACTGCCAGCACAGGGAGGTGTTTGCAGGAGCATCTCTCAAACCTTGAGCTAGGACAGAGGTGGATAAAGGAGGGAGAACTGGAGAATAGGGGAGAAAGGGAAGAAAGGAGGAAATCTAATAAATCCCACTGGCAGAGCAAGGGGGGACAATGTGCCTTTAGACACTGGATTTAAAAACCAAGGCAAAGCTGAGAGCATGAGAGAGGAGAGGGAACCACCAGGGCTGCTGCTTCTGCTCAGAGAGCTTTGGGCTTGGAGAAAAGGAGCAGGATTGGCTGGCTCTGGAAGCACCAACAGCCAGGTCTGGGAGGGTAGATGGCACCAGCTGTGGGAGAGTCACTGTCCCTACCACAGCATCTCCTCAGCCTCTGAAAAGTTCTTTTAGTTGCAATTAAAATGTTGGAATCAAATCCAGTTCAGTGTTAAGTTGTTAATCCTGACTGTCCATCAGGTTTCTCCCCTTTGTTTTTGCACATCCTGATTCAGCAAGAGATTAACATTAGAATCAACCATGTATATCTCCACTGAAATACAACAATAATAACAATAATAATAACTGCTATTATTACTACTATCATTATTACTACTCTTTTTAAAAAGTATTTTCAGACCTTAAAAGGGAAGCTTATGCTTTATTGCCATATCCAATCACAGAGAGCAAAAGTCTTTAATGGAGCCATAAGCCTAATCTTAACCATTTAACACTCTTACTGAGTTTCTTGTTTAGTCTTGAGTCAGGCAAAGCTCTCCCTGGGCTCTCTGCAGCTTTGTCAGAACTTCTCATAAGGATTTTCCTTTTCTCTCCCTCACTGTAACACTCCATTCCAGTGTGCTCACCATCCAGCACGTTAAATTTAAATGACAACTCTGATTGACTCCATTGAAAACTCAAGCTGCCACTCCACAACTTCTGCTTTGATCACAATATAGGATGGGAAAAATCCCAAATCTTTGAAAACTCACCCTTGTGATGGAAAGAAACCCATTTCAAACCCATTTTCTCCTAAGCTCTGATCTGAAATACGTTTTGCTGTTTATTTTTGGAAAGAGAAGACCAGCAAACTTGACAGTGCCCACAAGGAATGTCCAGCTGGCAGCTGGGGGGGTGCTGGGGGGGTGCTGGGAGGCAGGGAGGGAACATCCACCCCTGGAATGCTTTGGGAGCCCAGGCTGAGCTGGGCTGACAGTGTAATGGAGCCTGCAGAAGCTCCGAGCCCCTGCATTGCCCGCAGCTACTGGAGGGCTCAGAGCTCAAACACACACAGAAAGGTCAGCCTTTAATGGATGGTAAATGTTTGCAGAGACCTTTGACCAGCTCTAATGCTGCAGCTGACCGGGCAGGGGTCGGCAATGAATGGCCAGCCTTAGGCTGGGCTGCTCACTTTGGTGAACAAGAACTGTCAGAGCTGCTGCTGAAACCCCCCCGTGCCCATCGGGGGCTCACCCAGCAGGTATCGAGGTGGGGACATGGCTTGGGGTCAGCCTTGTCCTCACAACCATCACAGAATCACAGCAGAATCACAGAATTTTCTGAGTTGGACACATAAGGATCATATGAGTGGATCAAACCCACAACCCTGGTGGGATCAGCACCGTGCTCTGACCAACTGAGCAGCTCTCAGGATCAACAAAGCAGTCCAGAGCACCATGCTGAGTTGGAGAAGATGCAGCAATACCTGCAGATGCCTTCAAAAGTGCTTTTCCCCTGATTTTTTTCAAAGGAGCCAGGTTTGCTTCAGTCCTGGTCACTGTCAGCAGCTCCATCAGCTCTGGCAGAGCCGTGAGTGTCAAGGTCTTGGATCCTGGCTCAGTCATTCTGAGAAAGGCATGAAAGGAGACAAGTTGCTTTCCACATTCTAACCATGCACCTCTGGGCTCAAATTACCCTGGGAATCTCACAGTTTAGGACGCTCAGCATTCCCTGGAAATATTCACAGTATTCTCTGCAGAAATTCTCACAGACATTTTTTGCCAAACTGGAATCTCCTGGAGCCCCCAAGTAAGACATTACTCACAGTAGATGTATTTTGGTGCCTTCTTCACTACTCTTCCATGTCAGGCATTTAAATTTTGCCCTCTCTAAAGTTTTAAACATTTACGAGAGACTTTCAACTCGACCAAAACCATTCTGGTAACCTGGGGCAAAGCCACTGAGACCAAGGGAGTGTCCCCACTGCCACTTCCATGCACTGTCCTCGTTTGCCATCCCTGTGGTTGGTCTGCTCTGAGGACTCAGCAGTGTCCATGAATTTCTGCTCAGTATTTTCCAGTAGGAATTTCAGGGGAAAATATTTCAGAGAAAGGGAGTTATGAATGGCTCATTAGGGATGAGTGTGAACAAAGGTACCATATTCCATGATGAGGTATCATGGAGGGAACAGAATTAAAATAAACAGGGAACAGCCAAGCAAAGGCTCCAGGCCTTGGGCCAGTTCCTCAAGAGACCCTTGAAGCAAATCGTGGCTTTGTCTCCTCACTGTGGTCACAGACCATTGTGTGGGTTCATGAGCCTATTACCAGTTTTTCATGATCCTATTGCCTTTGTCTTGGAAAGCTTGGAGAGTCTGCCAATCTTCTGAAGTGCCACCAAGCTCCAAAATAACCAGTCAGGCATATTTCAGCTCAGTCAATATCCCAGAGCTCTTCAGGGTGACTCCTGTGAGGCCAAGTAACGTGAGTGTGTCACCAGCTTTACAACTGGGGTGCCAGGCCATCAGCTGTTGTTATTCCCACCTGCATCCCTGGCCCCACCTGGCTGTTCTCAACATCAGCCATCCTGCCATCCATGCCCCAGTCCCCTGGATCTCCTTCAGTACCCCTCAGATGCTCTGTATGACTGTGCAGTGCCCCTGGGAGGGTGGAGGGCTGGCAGTGTCAGGTTTGAGGGAGGTCATGCTTTCCTTACCCCAGTAGTGTGTCCCTGTTCCCTGATGATGTGGACAAGAAGATCATTTAGCAGAAGAGGTTGGGTTTGGATCAGGGAGCTCCCCTGAAACTACCAGTGACTGCACAACCTATTGTTGAGTGTCTCTAGTTTGAGAAAAAGGAAGGAAAGTCCTCATGATTGATTTACTGAGACACCCTCATGAATGCTTGCTATGACCTGCATGGGGTGGACAGAAACAATAAACATGTGACTTTGCTACATTTCTTATTGTCAGGTGGTATTTTCCCTTGCAGGCCCCTGGATCAACCCTGCAGGTTCTGCCAACTAAATCCCTGTGACTTTTAAAATCCCTGTCACAGAAATAATCTCAGTTCACATGGGAATTGGAGTATTTGCTGTCATGGCAGTGCTAGAACCAAAGCTAACAATGCACAGAATTTGATCGAGGGGAGAAAGGAGAGCCTGGAGGGTCACTCTGCAGGAGTCACTGTGGGGAATACACAGAGCTTTATGCTGCCTGTCTTTGCTCCAAGAGTCCAACCCAGATCTGACTGCAGGAGGCACATGAGATACTGGGAAAACAGGAGGTTACAGGTCCTATGGAAATATCCCATGTCAGACTGTATCATAGTCAGAGGCCAAGCTGAGTCTGATTCCAACAGCTCTGAAATGCTTCACCTTTTCCAGAAGTGCATATATTCACCTTCCCTTACTCCAGATGTTCTCAGCACAGACTGTGCATCACTCTGGGACAGTGCATCCATATCAAAGTCCACCCACAGGTGCCACAGAACTTAAGCAAGAGAATCAAAGTGGTCACCTTGACAGCTTGATATTTCCTCCAAGAAAACAACAGGTCCCTCCTCATGACCTTCTTGGTCTGTTGCCAGCTGTGGTGGTCGTAGGTCCTGTTTGGAGGTCCCTGAAATGAGTGAACCTTGGCCAGGTACAGGAAAGTCAGTACCTGGCCTGGACCTCTGACCTGGGATTGCAAGATGAGTCGTGGGATGGATCCCTGGTAGGACAGAGATGTCACCACCTGCCCAGTGCCTGCCACTGACACCTCTGCTGGCCAGGCANAAGGTGTCCCTGCCTGTGGCAGTGGGGTTGGAATGAGATGAGCTGTAAAGTCCCTTCCAACCCAACCATTCTGTGCCATGATCTGTGCCTGTGCCCGTGTGCTGTGAGTGACTGCAGACAGGCCTGTGTGTGTCCACGTGTGTAAAGAAATGTGCAGGCACATGTGTGTGTGTGGCTGTGCCTACATTTGTGAACAGGCACTGGTGTGCACCTTTTGGGAAAGGGAAGGGAAGGGAAGGGAAGGGAAGGGAAGGGAA
>WBMV01003390.1:24538-94581 GCA_013396655.1 Campylorhamphus procurvoides | reverse complement strand
AAAAGAGCTGTTCTGGGAAAAGGATGCAAAGCAAAGCTCCCAGCAGAGCTCTCAGATTTCTCAGTCTGGGATTGCTCACTGGGGTGGAAGGCAGTGGGATGTGGCACAGCCCTGAGCGAAGCCCAAAGGAGGGACAGGCACAGAAGCTCAGTCTCCAAGCCTGACACAGACCCTGGGAGCAGCAAAGCACACAAAGACCTGGAAGTGCAGAGTGAGGAAACAGAACACAGCTGGCCAGGAACTACTAAAGAAGATTTTTCACCATCATTCCCAGCAGTGTCAGTGGCAGGCTGGGAAAATCTGGGCTGAAAAAGCAGACAGAGCAGCTGAACTGGGAGCAGACTGGCTGAGCTGCAATCCTGCTGCCAAGGGCTGATGGTGCTGGGGGATGCCAGGGGGGTATGAGCTGGCAGCCACTGCACACAGGGCAAGCTGCTCACTGCAGTCTGTGTGGAGGAGCACAGCTGAGGCAGAGGGAAGGTGGTGATGGTGCTCAGTGCTGAGAAAGCTGCCCCTGGAATGCTGTGTTCAGTTTTGAGTTCCCAGTTCAGAAACAACGTGGAGAAACTGGAGGGGGACCAGTCAAGGCAAAGAAGATGGTCAAGGCCTGGGGCACATGATCTGCCAGGACAGGCAGAGGGACAGGGCTGGTTTAGCAGAGGTGGAGGGAAGGGTCCATCTCTCCTGCTGGGGGAGGCTGAGCAGGGTCTAAGGGCAGCCCATGAATTTTTGCAGGGTCATTATACAAGAATGACAGGGCCAAACTCTTCTCACTGGTGCCAGAGAGCACAGGAAGGGTCAACAAACACAAACTGGAGCTCAGGAGGTTCACATTGGGCATTAGGAAACACTCACCCTCCAGGAGATGCGCGGAGAGTCCTTATCCCCCAGCATTTACAGGGTTCAGTTGTACAAAGCCCTGGTTATCCTGACCTAGTCCTGGGCTCATCCTGCTCCAGGGAAGGCTGGGCTGGAGACATCCAGGGGTGTCTTTCCACCAGCACTGTTGTGATGGTTCAATTGATAAGGTTCATGTTGATAAGGTTCAGTTTCTTTGGCACTTGCTCTCTCATGGATGTGCACTCTTCTCCAGGTTGCCACTCTATCATGGAGAGAAAAGCTATCCTAACACCCTTTCCCACGGAGGCTCTACACAAGGTGTCTGTACTGTCACAAATTCCAGCCAAGATCCTTGTTGCACAGGCAGAATTCCTCTTCAGTAATGAGGAGCCACCACTCTCCTTGTCCTTTTCCAAGGCTTTGTCCTTGATCCTGCACTTCTCAACATCCTACACCCCCACAGGAGGCTCTGCCTGGGTGTCCTCAGAGCAGAATTCTGCCTGCAGGAGGTAAAAGAGGGATCAGCTGCTTCCAGTGGGTCCCATTGTGGCTGAGAGTGTGAACGTGGCTTGGGGAGGACACGACCCCAGTGTGGGACAGTCAGTGTCATTGTGACAGGGAAGGCTGGTCCAGGCACGGCCCCTGTGAAGGTCCAGGACATGGACAGGGACAGAGATGCTGAATATGCAAAGTGGAAAGAAGCGTGGAAGGCCCTGAGCTACACGTGGAGGGAGGGGTGATGTGAGGAGGGAGGGGTGATGTGAGGAGGCAGCGACTGGAAGGTTCCACGGGCAGGAGGAGAGCACGGAGGGGCTGATGGAAAGACCCCCAGACAAGCCAAGGGAGGTCCCCCCCAGCACTGCTCCTGCCTGCGTGCTGCTGGCACATCTGACATGAGACACGCTGGCACAAAGCACACCGATCAGCCCTGTTTGAACAAACCTGAGCTGGCACAAGAAGTTCATTCCAGCTCATCACGCTGAGTCGTGGGGTGGATCACTGAAAGCCCTCAGGTCAGATTTAGCTATCGCTGAACTGCAGTTGTAAATCACAACCTCTCATGTACTTTCTCCTTTCAGAAAAAACAAGCATCAAAGGACTCTCTTAGGAGCTTCCCCTCCTACTCCTTCTATCTCGTTTTTCACTTGGAGGGAACACATTGTGTGCTAATTTCAGCTCTCCTCTCTCGTTCCTTCCATTTGGCTGATGCCTTTGGACACTGCTCCAGAGTCAGGGAATATGCAAATACCGTTTTGTTTGTCTTGCCTTGGGACAATGAAAGCTTTGAAATGCAGATGTGGGAGCTTCAATTTGTCTTGCTGTCTAAGAACCTACTTTCTCTTTAACTCTGAGGTTTTCATACAATTCAGTAGAAGGACTCTTTCACTCTCACTCCCAACTAAGATGTTAACTCTCATTTAGACACAGTGGGAATATATTTCATCTGGTCACCATTTTTCTTTGCTGAAGCACATCACAAATTACATATTTTTAAAAACTGCTCTCATTCAATGCCCTATCAGCAAGACAGCTGTAATTCTTTCCAGAATTACATGAAGTGTGACCATTACACTGAAATATAGCTGGGAGATGCACAGGGTGTACAGAGCCCTCCTGGCTTAGACATGAGGACACAGGATTGCCAAAGCTCAGTCAGGCCTGAGATCCTTTTTGCTCAGTGCTGTGGCCAGAAGAAATCCCTGGGGAAGGTGGTGGGAGCAAGTTGAGTAGAGAATAAAACCCAGCCAGTGAAGCACCAGGGCACTTCCATAGCAGGGGGCACCTGTGTCATGGTTTAAACCCAGACAGCAGCTAAAACACCACACAGCCTCTCCCTCAGCCCCCACACACCCCTGGGGAGGGGAATCCAAAAAAGGAAAAAGGGAAAAGAACACGTCAAGAATTGAAACAAAATACAATGAATCAATATTAATAACAATAGTAATGGAAAGGATAAAACCCAGTGATGCACAACACAATCACTCACTGACCAATGCCCAGCAATGATCAGCAGTTTATACATGGGAATGACCCTCTATGGTGTGGAATATCCCTTTGGCCAGCTCAGGGCACCTGTCCCAGCTCTGCTCCCTCCCACCCTCTTGGGCACCTCCTTGCTGTCTGAGCAAGGGAAACAGAAAGTCCTTGGTTTGAGGTCAGAACTGCTCAGGGACAGTAAAACCTCAGTGTGAAACCATCAGGAGTCTCACACTAAGTTCAAAACCTGGCACTAAGAAGAAAATTACCTTCAGCTCACTCAAAGCAAGGACAACCTGGCAGTTTGGTACCTCCCTAAATGCAGTGAATGTGTATCTGATAAAGGGCCAATGCAGAACAGGGTCACCCACGTGTCAGCAGAGCCCCCATGCCTTGTGAAACACCCTTGGAGAGGAGCTGGCAGTGCCAGGGTATGGACCAAGCCCCACTCTGTGTTTTGTGTGACATCCCATGGTGCCCTCTGCACAACCCTCTCACTCTGAGACACTGGGTACAGTCCTGTTTGAATTCACAGTGAGGGCTGGCAGGTTCCACGGAGATTAAACTCCCTGTGGGCATTCCAGAAGTATCTCCCACATTTTTGTGTGGTGGTTTCAAGGGGGGACTATCCAGCTGTGTGGTCTCTCCACCTCTGGGTCACTGTCCTGGTACTGTACCTGGGTGTACTCCACAAGGTACCTCCACAAGGTACCTCCACAAGGCACCTCCACAGCCTGGGGAGGTTCAGGAGCAGAAACTGCTCTGGCAGGAGCCACCTCAAGAACAAAGCCAGTCATCCCTCATGTCTGCACCCCCCTGACACAACATTTCAGCCTCATCCAAAGCCTGGCTGGTGACACAACCCCAGTGACCAGGGCTGGCCCACAGCCTGCTCTGCTTCTGCAGGGGCTGCCCAGCTTCCTACAAACCATCTCCACTTTGCCCTTCCAACCACCAGCACTGATTAATTCAGTCCTTAATGTCAACTTTCATAGGAATTTCAACCCCCCTGCCCATGTCTGGTCATTGGGATCTGTTTTTACACTTTTCTGAAGAGGTTTCAGTCACTCCAGAGTTGTTTTCCTCCTTGACCCCTTGAAGGGCAAGTTCTGGAGACTGGAGGATCAGCCTGGGGAAGTGTCCTACCTGCTTGCCCTGCTCACATATTCATCCCTGAGATCTTTAGTGGACTGTTAATCCCAGATAACTGTTACATTCTTCTGTCTGCTTTGTTCACTCATTAAACTTACTCTGAGAAGCACATGGACAGGTTATTTCTAGTCTTTGGGACAAAATTTGTCTGTCTCCTCATCCCATGCAGAGAGAATTACTGTATTAGGTTGAGTTGGTTTAGAAGAATGTCAGAGACTGAATTTTTAGCTGAGCTCTACCTGAATTTCCTTAAAACTCTGTTCCTCTGTGGGCAAACCAGGTTTTATTTCAAGTGCAATTGTCACCTTGGGGCTCAAATGTTCTAAAGCATCTCTGTTTTGCTTCTGCTTATGTGGTGCACTGTTTGAGGAGTCTGAGGGAACTCAGACATGGGCTAAAAAGAACTGCAGAAACACAAAGGTTAAAATTCACAGCATTTCTTTTATGGTTTGGCTGCCAGAACTGAAGTTCACTCCCAAAATCTCCAAGGAGCAGATTTCCAGCACAAGTCAGGACTGGGGAAGCAAAGGCTACAACAGGAAGCAGAAAATAAAATCTGACAAGTAAAAAGTGCTTAAAATTAACATACAATAACAGATCCTTTTCAAAGATATTTTAGGGGAAGTTTTCATGAGGCCCTGTTTGTTATCTTTTAATTTCTCCATACATTTGTTCATTGTTGCTCCAAGTTCTCCAGGATTTAAGGATGCTTGGAACTCGTTCTTCAGAAGAAAAGGAAACACTCTGTATCTCACGGTGAAATTACGAAACCTCTTAAATATACTTTCGGGAATAGAAACAGCCTTGTTAAAAGAATGAACTGCCAGTGCAATGAAGGGTGAAATGCAATAGGAAACTGACTTGATAAAAGGATAATTCCAGTAAATGAATAACACTTCCCTTGTATCACACAAAATGCAGAATGTTCAGTTGATAAAAATAGCAAGGGCAGCCCCTGTTCTGAGAGGCTTTTCTGGCAAAGCCTGGTGGGAGCCCATGGAGAGGAAGCTTTTGCAGTGAGTGTGGATGAAGAGCAGGAAGCCCCTTGAGCCAAAGCAATCCTACATGAGCAGCAGAGCTAAAAGTTACTTCGATTAATGTCATTCTTGTCATTGTAAACTTCGCCCTCAATCAGCAAGAGGAGCACACAGAGGAGTGTGTAGGGCCTGGCACCACATGGGTGGGACAAAAGTGAGATGTCAAGGGTCAGCCTTGGTCTCTGCTCGTGCTCAGAGAAAGAAAAAGGCTCAGGGCAACTCACCTGGCCCTTCGTAGAGACTGTTCCTGCTTTGTAGACCTGATTCTTCCACTGCCCATGAAGGGAACCCAGAGCTCGGGTGGGGGTGTTGAATTAGTTGAGGAATCTGGCAAAGAGCCCTCACCATGTCAGGCAATCACAGAACCATGGAATATCCTGAGCTGGAAGGGACCCCCAAGGACCATCCAGTCCAACTCCTGACCCTGCCCAGGACACCCCAACAATCCCACCCTGTCCCTCAGAGCGTTGTCCAAACACTCCTGGAGCTCTGGCAGCCTTGGGGCTGTGCCCACTGCCCTGGGGAGCCTGGGCAGTGCCCACCACCCTCTGGGGGAAGAGCCTTTTCATGATATTCAATCCAACCCTCCCTGGCACAGATTTGTGTCAGGACTCCTTAGGAAGGATCATTGACCAAATGGATTATCCCTGAAGTGGACAGTGTTCAATTCTCACCAGAAGGGATGAGAAGTCCTATCTGTACTTTGTGGCTGTAACTCTGCCTTAGCACTTTACTCTGGATGAATTTCTTCCTCTGCTCTTCTTTTTCTAATTCCCCAATGCTGGCTGTGAATTTGAGGCCCAGAGAAAGGCTGTGGACATGCAGGGCAGGGTCTGCAGGATGACAGTGAGCCATCACAGCTCCAGCCAGAACCCAAAGTGCCAGACACAGCAGTTCCCACCTCCCTCCAGAGCCCAGCTCTGTAGTGGCCTCTGAGGGCACAGCTGGTGGTGACAGTTCTTGGGGACTCAAAGCCAGGTATGAACGTGGCCCCATGACCAGGGGAGTCAGAACAGACACGGTGACACTGACACCCAACAAAGACACCCATCAGCCCTGCAGAGCAGGGAGGGGTGTGAACCAGCCCACGCCCCCAGCACAGCTCACATGGGAGGGGTTTCCCTAAATCCATGAACGTGTTTGTATTCCAGTGGGAACAGCAGTCGTAAGGTACTGGTTTTAGAGGCTGGAGGCACCAAGGATGAGCATGGCAAACATTTAGTTCTCCCACTCTGGGAGAGGTGTCGAGGTCCTACAGTAAAACCCCATGGCTGGTGCTGGCAGGTGACAGACACTCATTGGGCAAAAGCGAACGCTCTGACCACACTTGGACTGCTCTTGTGCTGAAGGGCAGTGAGGAGGAGGAGGAGGAAGGCTCGGTGCTGCCAGGCCCTCTGAAGAAGTGGCCTTCTTTTCCAGCATGGCCAACCTCTGTGAAACTCTTCCTCAAGCCTCTCTGTTGGTGGCAGAAGCAGCTGGAGCCCTTCTGAGGTCAGATAGTGGAATTTTAGCCGGAGGCATTTTTTGTCTCAACAGAGATGCCGCCAGTTTGTTCGGCTGAAAGATCTAAAGTCGGGGCCGCTGCGACAGAAATCCACTCGCTTGGGCCAACCACTGCCCACCCAGCCTGGAATGACTCCAACACACTCCCCAGACCCCCCAGCTCTTGTTTAATCTTTAATGCACCTCCAGGTGCCCCGGGCTGGACAGGGGCTGTGATAGCAGTGATGATTAGCTGCCTGACCCCCGTGTGTGCTGGCACTGGGAGCGCTGACCCTCCATCGATCCCGGCGTGTCCCCCGGGCAGGACAGGCATTAGAGGCAGCTCCTGATGGAGGGGCTGCAGAGCCTCTCACCCTGCTGGGGGCAGGCACAAGGGAAAGCCACGAGCACAGCAGACCTGCCCTGCCTGTTCTCGCTGCCTCGACTCTCCATTTGGCTGTTCCTGGGGGGCCAGTGGAACAGGGAATGAACAAATGAGCCTTTTGAACAGCCCCTTCAGTGCTTTGTTACATCCGTCTCCTCCTGGGATGCAGGTGTCCTGTCTATAACCTGTCTACAACCCCTGACAGGTGCCCAGGAACTCATCCAAGACCCCAGAAATCCCAGGGGCAAACCTAGAGACAACTGCATTACCCAGCCCCGACATCTGAGCTGTTTCAGTGCAGGATGGTGCTAGAATGGAAATACAGGGAGGGAAAGGACCAGGAGAGACACCTGCCCCACCAAGGAGGAACCTCTTCAAAGCTGGAGCAACCCAAGATGTGAGCTCAAGCATTGTCATATATGACCAAAGGTGGGGTTGACAACCGTGAGGGGCCTCAGACCAGAAAATACAACAGAAAACAGAAAAAGGAACAGATTTTTATGGCAAACACATGAAATTAGGGAACTTCTCTCTGACTGACAAATAAAAGGAACATTTGGGACAACAATAGAAGAGGTTGAGAACCCAATAGTGGAAAAAGAAAATAGAAAGAAAGTGAAGAGGTGTGGAAGCTTAGGGATAACTGGGCAGCTTCATCATTAGCATGTCCCATGGGCTGGACACCAACAGGGCAAAGGCTTCCCCTTCTCCGCTAATTGATCTTTAAATAAAGTAATAATTTTATAATAATAAATAATAATTATTTATAATTATAAAATATTTATCTTTTCAGAAGACTTCTTAGATGAATTCCTGTAAGGGAAATTATTTCTGTAAGAGAAAGCAACTGCTTAAGCACTCCTGAGAATGTGTTTTGTGCAGGTTCTGTCCAGGGTCCAGCTGCTCTCAATGGGGATGAAGCCTCAGTGGTGACAAGAGAACAGACCTGCATGGCAGGAAGGGACTGCCCAACTGACAATATCCCTCAGGATAGCAGAGCAAGAGCCTGGAGTGAGGAGAACTTCTCTGGGGGAGCTTTACTGAAATGGTGTGTGGTGGTCCCAGGATCAGGAACACCTGAATCGATGAATTGGCTGCTGAGACAGAAATGAATCCCTGGGAATGGGGCACACCTGGCAATGCTGCTGCTCAGAACATGCTCAGACAGATGTTTTCAGGAGATGTCAGACCCAAGAGAGGACACTCCCTGGGGTCTGAATGCCCGTTCCAGGGCAGAGATGAGTCCCTGGAGGCTCATGGGCATGGGCCCAGGGCATGGCCTCTCATTTACTCCGTAATCTTCAGGTTCTCCCCACTGGCTCTTGGTCACAAATGAGTGAGTCCCCTGCTCCTCTGTTCCTCCTCCTCATGGCAAGAGGGGTTGGTGATGGCTGTGCCCTTATTTGCCATTCAGCAGCAATAGAGGCTCAGCCCTACTAAGTTCAGAAAATGTCTTTCAGATTTCTGGTCCTCTCCTTGCCCCAGAGAACTTCCGAAATTCCCCTCCTCAGTCCCACCACATGGATGCCAAATGTATTAATCACAAGGCACCACCAGATTGAAGGGATCTGGTGGCCACAAACCTTCTACATTTGTGCAGTTCCCTTCTTCTTTCTCCCCCCTGCTCTTCCCACCCTCTGATCATCTCCCTTCTGCTTTTCAGCACAGGAAGTTTCAGATCCAGTCAGTGGCTGACTTTACTCATAAACTTTTCTCCTCCCAGAGACAAACTCCAAATTACAGTGGAATGGGCTGCTGGGAGTTTGTAAATGTACGTCTTTCCTCCCTGTGCTCCTGAATTCCCTCTCTCTTCCATTACACAATGTCTGGGACATGGAGACATGCCCCAGGGTATCACTGTTACCTCTGCCTTGGCAGGGCCTCCCAGCTCTGCTATTTAACACATCAAATTGAGATGCAGCTGACATGGACTTTCCCCCTAAACCAGCTCAGCTCCAGGGGGAGGCTGTTGGTGCCTCTCTTACCTGGGGGCTCTGAGAGAGGCAAGTGCATTCACAGACCCTCTTTTCACCTGGGTCACTGGAGTGGGTTAGAAAACACAAGTTACCTCTGATAAGTTTTCTCCAGGGAGTGATTATGAAGCTTCATTATGTAACTTTATGCAACATCCCTGGTTCTGGTATTATGAGAATTTGAATTATTTAATCATTAAGATCTTAGAATAAAGAACTTGTTTTCTGAACCTGCAGGTGCTGACAGCCAAGAGGTCTTCCCCCTTGTTAAAAAGACAAGAAAAAAATTCAATTCAAATTGGTTCACAGTTCAGTGGTTTTAGGAAAACTGTGGCTTTATCAAACACTTGGACTGGTTTATCACATTTTTACTCAAACAAACCAGTGTTTTAGCCCAATCTCTGTTCTGTCAAAATTCTTTGCTTAAATAGTGGGATCAAATACTCAAACCTCACATCACTTCTTTCTTTCCATTTTTATGCCAAGGCACTGATCCTCTCAAGGCAAGCAGGGCACTTTGGTAGGAGCTGAATGATGGGGTGATAAAACCCCACAGAGTTCTGATGTAGAACACCCAGCACAGCTCCAGAAGTGCCTTCCAGGAGGGGGGTAATGCAGGGGAGGGAGGAGGAGTAAGGGGGGGCTCAGGGAGTGACACCTCTTTGTCCAGGTCCCCCACACCCCCAGCCTGTCCAACAAGGAACTCTCTTCCTTTGGCTCTCCACCTGCTTGCCCAAGGGATGCAGCTTGGTCATCACTTTATCCTTGTGCAGTTCACACAAGAATCTCCCAACTTTCTTTTCCATCTCTCAGTCTGACATTTGACTGAGTCACACAGGGATTTAGCTCAAAAGGATTCCCTGGAATTAGGTTTATCTACTAGGAAAAAACTGGGTTTAATAAATGCACCTTAAGGGTGGAACATCAGGAACCTTCAGCTGTTGACCTTGATTTTATTGATGTGACTTATTGGTGTGACCTTGATTTTATTGGCATGAATTATAGGTGTGACCTTGATTTTACTGGCATGACTTATTGGTGTGACCTTGATTTTACTGGCATGACTTATCCTTCTCCCTGGAGCTGGGAGGAATTCTGTTCATGGCCACCTCCATTTCTCTGCGGGCACGTCCTACTTTGGCAAGAGCATCCTCAACCCATCCCAGCACTGCAGAGGACTGTGATGGAAACTTCTCTGCCCCACCACTGCTTTTATGAGCCTCAAATCCACATTTCATCTTTTATTCCAAGCATATGTAAATTCTAATTTAAATTTTTACTTTAAATTTTTTGAATCTTCTTTGAAGAATCACCAACTTGTCAAATATTTTCCAGTTAAAAATTAATCTTCATTGCAGAGAGAGTGCAACAGAATTAATCCAGAGATATCAGCTTAAATCAGGGGTGGGTTTGCTCTGTAAGACTTGGGTGTCCAGTCTAAGCCAGTATCAAATTCTGAGACTGGTAAGTGGAACTCCTGTTGTTTCAGTCAGCAAGGCAAACCAAATGACCAACATTCCTCATTTACAGGGCACAGAGTTCTAGAGGGGGAGCAGATACAGGGAAAGACAACATTTCACATGAAAATGTGTCTGAAAGATGGAAAAATAATATTTACAAAATTCAGAAGAGGGGAAAGGAGGTTTTAAAAAAGTAAATGGCACATCCAGGCTGTCTCCCTGAGGAAAGGCAAAAGACATAAATCTTGTCAGATGGAAGTGGTGTGGATGCTTCTTCAGATGTGTGATTTACAAAGGACTGGTTCTGCTCCAAGCTGAGACAAGTTTGGGGTATCCTGTTTTTCAGAATTAGTTTGCTGAGCTGCAGGAGTTGCAGTGGAAGTTGCTGTTGTGAAGTCAGGGTAGAAGCAAATGTGTTCCTCCAGCAGAAGTTAACCAGAATTTCTCTGACCAAGCCCAGTCAACCCATCACAAAGACAAGGAGAAGAAAGGGACTTTTATTTCCATAAAAGCAACTTCAGCAGGGCATTCAGTGGTTTTAGGTGCTGGGTGGGGGTTCTTTTCCTTCACTGGAATGACAGAAATTGCCCAGATAACTGTAGAAACTCTTTCACTGTTATCTCTGCTCAGACCACAGGCTTGTCTTATCTCTCCCCCAATGCCACACTGTGCAGCTCCTACGAGCTCCCTGTTCCCCCCATGCTCTTCACTCCCTCCCTGTATTTTGGCCTTTCAATATGTCCTGAGGAATCCAATAAAGGCTCCTGCAGGAATTTGTAGCAACACATTCCTTTTCCATCATCATCTGCACTTTGAGCAAAGCTCTTCTTTTATATATCTCTTCTGACAGAATATGAAACCACAAGTATTTTAAGCTGAGACAAAGAAGGCAGAGGGCTGTAATCCAAACTGACAGCAACATTATTAATTGGGGAAGAAGAGGCTGAGCAGAGCAGATTGCTCTGAGATCTAAGAAATGGCATCATGTTGGGAGGGGCTCCCAGGTAGTTCTGGGCCCCGTGGCTGGGCTGCAGAGCCTCTCACCTGGGGGACACCTCATCAGTCCCCAAAGGCAATGGTGGGAACAGAGATATGAGACCACACAGGGCTGAAGAGCCCCATCCCCAGATCTGCCTTCCTTCAGAGCCTGCTCTGGATGCTCTTGCTTTGATCAGAGCCCTGGGGAGGGGGAAAGGAGGGCAGGCACTTTTTTCAGAATGCCTCAGTAAGATTTTGACCAGCTCAGGGCCCTTTCCCTGACAGTGCCAGGGTTGTCCTGGGCAGTTTTGGGACCTGTGTGTTTAGCAGCAGGTTGTGCCATCCCTGCATCCACTGCATCCTGAGTGCTTTGGAAGGTGAGCTGGGCTTTGCTGACCTGGAACCCACAATTAGAGAGGGGATAAACACTGCAATGGACCCCCCTCTCCACTCAACAGGCCCCTGCTCTGGGATCAAACCCACTCCTCAGGCTTTTTACAGCTGATGGAGGAATAAAGGAGCTGCATTCAAGAAGTGCCTGCTGGGACAGGGTGAAGAGGTTCATGTTCCAGGGTCTGCACAGTATTTGCATGAAGTGGATGAGTCCAACCATGCTATTTAAATATTCCTGATTGTAACATAATGCAGGGTATTATTTAAACCTGGCTTCTATTTTAATTGTACAAGATTATTTAGGTCTTCTTCAACTTTTACTGATAAGAATTTATACTCATCCCATTGCCAGCAGGAACAAACCCTTCTGTAACATCCCTGTTAGAGAATAATGCCCTTCCAGTTCCTTCGTCAGTCTCATTTATATTGATTCAGAACAGTAATAACTGTTCTCTCTGAGAGGAGAATGTCCTGCAGAATTGATCCAAGAGGGAGACAAATGGCAGGCGTGGAAGGAAGAGCTCTCTGGACAGCTCTCTGTTTATCCTGGTAATGGACGATGTGAGGCAGCATTTGCAGCTGGACACAGATTTATATTCCATCTCATGTCAGCCTTTCCATCATTTTCTGGATATCAGTGAAACCAGGCCACTATTGCACAGCACCTCTCCCCTCCTCCCCAGGACTTCTCCAGTAACCCAAAGTTTGTTAAACATCATTGCTAATGACTCCAAACTTCCCAGCCAACTCCTTTTAACCCACAACTGTGATTTATTGGGCACAGCCCCTACAAAAAGGGACTAACATCTTGTGTGGAACCCAAAGGGATAGGAAGGAGCTGGTGGTTGCAGCTGAAGGCAACTGCACCATCACATCACTGATCTGCAGCTCTGGCCTCTCACAGGGCTGTAAAATTGTTGTATTTTCATTTATTAGCAGAGAATTAATTTCATCAGGGAGAACTGAGTCAGTTTTCATTTACTTCATATCAAAGAAGCAGAAATTGAAGTACACAAAAATTAAGGAACAGCCTCTAGATACTACAAACCTCTTTGGTCTCATGCTTTAGTATCTGTATCTTTCTTTTTTTGTTTGATTTCATTGCTTTCTAAATAACCAAATTCATCCCTTGGGATGAGAAATGCAGGCAGAGTGAGGACCTGACCAACCACAAGTTTGTAAATGACTGTGGAACAGTTTTTATCTTCCCAGGGGTTGCCTTGAGGGATCATCAGGAGACTGGACCTGCAGCCAAGCCAGAGCAGCCAAGGTTAGACTTTAGGGGAGGTGAGGTTGGGAAATTGTGCCTCATTCATGTGCTGAGAGGTTGGCTCAGAGCACAGTGACAGCTCAGGGATGATGCTCTGAAAGGATCTTCCTTCCTGACCAGAATCTCCTCTTCAGTCACACTGGAAGTGGAGCTTTTGGGAGGTTTCCATGAATTCCTATTGAAATTACAGCACAAACTCCATGGCAATGGGAGGCAGCCCAGGACCCAATGCTCCTACAGCATTCAGAACTCTGCCCAAGCCCCAGGGTGCTCTCAGGGCCAGCTGAATTCCCCTCCACACAAGGCAGACTGGGACAATCCTTCAGCTGGGATTCAGACTCAAGCTCCAAAACTTCCTCAGGAGTGCACATGGCCTCCCTCCCTAATGTTAATGGCAATTAATAATTGTGTTCCCTGAACCCCTGGAGACCTGGTATCACCTCTGTGCTGGGCTGCCCACGGTCACAGACACATCAGCAGGGAAGGTGATCTCAGTCACAGGATATGCTGAGGTGGAAGGACCCACAAGGATCATCAAGTCCAACCCTGAGCCCTGCACGGACCATCCCCAAGAGTCCCCCCCTCTGCCTGAGGGCACCATCCAAATGCTCCTTGGGTGCTGTGCCCACACATGATCCCGGAGTCGTGGACCAGAGGAGGGGGTGGCCATCCCACTCTGCCCCCCAAACCCTTGGATTCTGGGGGCTGAGTGCTGGGGAGGGCCTTGGGTTATCCCTGCACAAACCACCCAACCCCACGTCCCACTGTCTGTCTTGCTGAATTCTCCCCTCACCTTGGGCCATGAGCCCCAGACTGAAGCTCCTGTTCCAACCTGACCCAGCTCTTCCCACAGCCCGAGCAGGAGGAAACGTGAGCCCTGAGTGGCAGCTCTGGCTCCTGTGTCCTCTGTGTCCCCCTCCCCTTCAGCAGCCCCCCCATCCCTTCCAGAGCCAGGGGGGGAGCAGAGCCCTCGTCCCCCCAACACCTGCACGGGCTGTGGCTCCCAGAGCCTCTGGGCACGCAGGGAGAGACAGAGAGCTCGGCACAGAGGGAGGGAGACATGTTTTAGGAGATTTTTTTGGGGTTTTAAATAAAATGTGCTGGTTTCAGGTGACCTCAGGGTGTTTTTGGATAGCGGGGGGGGGATCCTTTTCCCCCTCTCTGAAGTCAGCAACGCAAGAGTCCCAGCCTGGATCAGCTGTTGATCTTTATTTCTCTCTCTTCCCTGCTGCTGGTCCAGGCAAACAGGCAGGACTCTGCTGACAAAGGGAGTTGCAAACAGGTTTCCCCCCTTATCTGCACTTGTGCCCTGACCTCTGCTCTCCCTCTTGGTGGATTGTCCCCTTGGCTGGTGATGCCACAGTTCCTTAGCATGTTCTTGCTCTTTATTGTTTCCTCTGTTTTCTTCTCTCCATCTCTAGACCTGCAGATTTCTGGGAGCAGATTAACCATGGGGAGAACTTGATGCAGAACTGAAAGAGAAGAAAACCAAACCAAGCCTGGTTTGGGGCTGTAACTGAGATACACAAAAGGGGACAAGGACCTGTTTGTACCTCACAGAGCAGGTGATGGGAATGGGAGTCACTGCATGAGCATTGACACCAACTCACACCCTCCTGACGGCTCTTCAGGACAAGTCCAAGTCCCAAAAGCTGGAGAGAAGAGCCCTGCAGATGAGCAGAACCCACAGCTGTGGCCACACAGGTCGCTGGGACACCCCCAGCAGTTCTCCCTTTCCACACAGGGCCTTTTCCCCATCCTGCCTGTGGCTGGAGGTGGCCCTGCCTGCCCTGCTAACCCCAGCCATGCCCCTTTGCTCCCGAGGTATTTCTGCTCTGGAGTTTGCCTGGGGCAGTGCAATGCCATGAATAACTTTCCTGCTAAAAGCAAGAGGGGATGGAGAAATGGAAGAGGCAGGTGGGTTTTGGCAAGAGCAGAGCAGAGGGAAAGATAAAGAATTGGGTTTGAGTCCGGGGTGGGGGAGGGAACAGAAACTGGATGAAAATCAGAGGGAGCAAAGGACACTGGAGAAAAGCCAAATCAGACCAGGCAGCAGGCAAGAAGAAGGTGGTATCAAGGCAACTATAGGGCATGGATTTGTATGTCTACAATAGGATCAGGCAGGATTAGATCCATAGCAGAGTCCTCCCCAGGGCCAACAGGGGACTTGGAGAACAACTGATTTAATAGGGAAGAGCTGAACCCAAAGGGATCTCCTCCTGGAGATGTTTCAGCAGCACATGGTGTTTTCCTGGCCAGCTTCTCATCCTGCCCATCCATGGAGTCGTGTTCCCAGCCCTGCCAGGCTTGGATGGTGACCAGGAAAAGTCCCCAGGGAAAAGCTGGAGGGCTGAGTGGGGAGGGTGTGGGAGGGAAACAAGGCAGAGCCTGCACTGACATCTCAAGTCCCTCCATAGGCAGGGGGCTATCGAGGTGCAAAGCAGGGGGGATGTGATGTGAGAACACTCATTTCTCTCCACATGACACTGCACCTGGTGCCAAAGCTGGGCCAAGGATCCAATAGCCAAGACCCATCCCCAGCTGCCTGTGGGATGCAGGAAAGCAGCACACAGAGCAAAGGTGACAAAATCTAAGAGCCGTGGTGGCCATTCAGCTGAAAACAGCCCTGCTGGAATATCTGGGCCCTGCAAGGGCTCCAAGGCAGCACCAGCAGCTGAGCAGTTTTAGGGTGCCATTTGGGACCTGTCCCATGTCCTCTTAGGGATTATTTCTGCATCCAGAATGTTTCACCGACAGCTACTGACAACATCAGCAATATCTGACACATCTGAGGCATCTTTCCACAGACCTGATATTCTACTAACCAAGACAAGAATCTCCAGAATTCTCTGGGAAACATTTGTGACAGTGCCTTAAAAATACAGCAGAGAAATGTAATTTCAGGGGGAAATCTTCAGGAAATGAGGAGTATCAGGAAGTACAGGAAACTTGGGGCATGCCTTTTTCCGTGGACAAAAGGGATACAAAGGATTCAGAGATTTGTATTTTGATGGGTACTTTCTCTCCTGCAAGGCTGCCAAAATGTCTTATCTATAGGCATTAAAATTTATAATTGCTGTATCACATGGGGTGCTGATGGGAAAGGGTTGTTTGAACAGGATCTGGCAGAGAGGATCCATCCATGACAGCCCAGGTTTCTGATCCAAACCTTGAGACAAGAGGGGTGCTGGAAATCAGAGTCAGGTCAGGTCCAGGAGAGCCTGAGAAGGTTTCATGCCTTCTGCATTTCAAAAATGAGGCTGGTCAGAAACTCTTCCCCAAAGCCTTTCAGAGAAGTGCAGGAGAAAGGCACTGGCAAACACATCACAGGGTGCAGAGGTCGCTGTCCCAGGCACTGCTATGGGATTTAAAACTTGCATAAGCTGGGGAAAAGCAAGCGGAGTTCATCTGTTCTGAACATTTAATACAGATGGGCTGCCTGGGAAGGACCTGCTTCTTTCCCTGGGCTCACTCATACCTGCAGCTTTAGCTTGGAGACACCTCAAGTTAGGCTGGAATTCCCCAAAGCTGTCAGGTTTAGAAAAGCAGAACCTGAAGGACACACAGACATGGCCAAGGACATGCCCTGGGTTCTGCCTTTGCCACTGCAGAAACCAGAGCACAGGAGGAGGTTTTGCAGGGGTTGTGCAGGTGGGCAAAGGCTCTGGCAGGGCATGGGATCTCCAGCCACCCCATCACTCACATGTCAGAGTGAACTTTAGCACAGAAGAACCCGAGCATCAGGTGGTGGTTCAGCATCCAGGTCTGTAACACAGACAGTAGTGAGGCCACGTGAAGAACACACAACTCACGATCTGCCACTGTCTCTGGAGGGGATGTTGGATTTACACAATAGTTTAGGTACAACTCTGGAAGAGAGAGAAATATTACCTGGTTGGGAATTGCCAGAGCCACTCAGTGCTGGTATTACCCTTGGCATGATGCAGGAATGTCATTTGTGCTATCTATTACTGGTTTCCATTGAGCTGCTGCTCCCCCAAAGCAACAGGACCTTGGTTGTCCCTGATGCTGCTCAGAGAACAAAACTGACCTGGAAAACTGATCCATCAAGGTGTTTCCAGCACTTCCTATATCTAAGGTGTGACTCGCAAACTGCCTTGTGCTTTTTCATAGAATCATAGAAAGGCCTTGGTTGGAAGGGACCTTAAAGGCCTTTTTGTGTCCAGGTTCCTGCTGTTCTCCTGTCTGTGACTTCAAAGAGGTCCTTGGAGGTCTCCCCTGCCTGGTACAGGGGTGGCAGGGATGGCAGGGATGGCAGGGGTGGCAGAGATGGCTGGGATGGCAGGGATGGCTGGGGACCACCATAGCATGTCTGCCCCACACCCAGCCCATCTCCCAGAGCTCCAGAGCCCTGCCCAACCCCACTGCTCCAGCTTTGCCCTGTCCAGCAGGGCCAGGGATTTTCAGCCTGGGCGCACAAATGAGCTGGGATCCCACTGGCCCCCTTTGCCAGGAGCTCTTTCCCATGACACTTTAATCCCCCTGCCACAGTTACAAGCAGCACGAGGAGGTTCATTACACCCACCCATGGCACACAGAACCCCTGGGAGAAAACAAACACCTCACATCACCATCAGCCCAGGGACAGATGAGCTCAGGAAAAACACCTTCCCGCTCAGGGCTTGGCTGGTCCTTGTGCCCAGGTTTGTGCTGCCTGACATTGCTGGAGAAGGATGGGACACCTCCCAATATTCTGCCACCCAGTCCCCACCAGTGCTCCCTTCCTTCTGGGACTGTTCCCTCTCACAGCAAGACTTGATGTTTCTGTTTAGGCCCTGAAGTCTTGCTGACTTTTGGTGCCCTGGCACAGCTGAGAGGCAAAAGCAGCCTATAAGGTTGGACTTCAGGTGACCCAGTGGGACAGGTTCACCCCCAGCACAGAGGCAACATCTCCCTCCCCTCAGAACCTCTTCTTGACCCTTTTGTGGGCAGATCTGTTGTCCCTGTGCTGTGCCCTGAGCATCCAGAAGAACCTGGAGCCACTGCTGCAGCAGAGCCAAGCTGGGTAGGAACTCTCAGTGTACCCTGGCACAGTCTGCCTGAAAAAGTCAGCACTCTTCATCCACCCAGGAGGTTAAGTAGGTGCCACTGCCTCACTGGGCAAGAGCAGCATCAACTGGGGACAACTGGGGGTGCAAAACAAGCCCCAAGAAAGGCCAAGACCAGGACCTCCCCAAAAAGCCTTTGGATGGTCATCAGTGAAGTGGCTGATACATGGGGCATGTGGGGCTCTCCTTGAACCTCCAGGGTTTATCCCATTATCTCATTTCAGTATTGGTGGGTTTTGGGGGGACAGGACATTCCCGGGGACCCCAAGCCCTGGGCCATGCCTGGGATGGACAGACATTCCTGGCATGCAGACAGTGCTGGATCTGCTGCCCTTTGCCTCATCCAGTGCCCAAGAAGGTGCCCTGGGCTGGTGCAGCCCATCCACAGAGAGGCTCTGCTTGCCTTAGCTCTCCTGGGAAGCAGATTCTGCATGGCCTGCTCTACTCTGGGTGCCAGTGTGGGCAGAGCTCAGGAGACAACAGGGACTGCCAGGAGAGTAGGTTAGGGCAGAGGGTGAGAAAGGACCACGAGTGTCTTGAATTACTGATCATCCCCAGTGCATTGGGAAGCTTTACCAGGAGAACCCAACTTCTCTGAGTGGTATTTCTGGCCCACTTTCACTCGGTATGTGCCAAGTTGCTGGACACCCCTGTGTGCCCTGTAGGGCTGGGTGGGCAGCAGCGTGTTCCCTCCTGGCAGAATAGAAACTCAGGAATTCTGTGCAGAGGATTGAACTGGTGGGGAAAGAGGAACAGAGTAACAGGATCCCACCCCGAAACAAACCACAGTGTGAAGTGGCTCTGTTGTGGCCATGGTTGGCAGCTCTGGGCAGTGGCACACGCTGGGTATGGACGTGCTGAGCTCAGACACAGCCCTCGACCACACTTGGCTTGGGCATCAGACACAGCCCGTGGCCAAGGCCCTTCCTCTGGCCTCGTGGTCATGCTGAGCACCACAAAGAGATGAGGTGTCACCATGCCCTGGTGGCCTGGTGCCAGAGAAGCCTTGTGGGATCACCTGGTAAACCCATCCCCAGCCACTGCTTGGGGCTGCTGGAGCCAGGGGGTCCCCTGTGCCCAGGGTGAAGGGCAAGGAGAGCCACTGCTGGTGCCACCACTGCTGGTGCCACCACTGCTGGTGCCACCACTGCAGCACGAGGCCATCTCAACATCCTTCCCTGCAAAGGACTGGTGTTCCTCTACACAGCCACAGGCTCCCCTCAGACACCCTTCCTTGTGTCCCCAGGGGCAGCCTGAGGGGCACAGGGCACCTTGGAGTCGTGTCTGGGGGGATGAACAACTCCTGCTCCAGTTCCATGAGCCCAAATCCCACAAGTCATCCCACCCAAGGAGCTGACACACAGGCACTGCCCAAAGGACAGGGCAACCAGGGACAGGAGCATGGTTGGTTTTGGTGCTACAGGAAACATGTCACTGACAGGTTCCAGATGAGGTTTGGTCACTGGTGTGACATTTCCTTTAATCCCTGAGCTCAGCCCACCTGGGCAGCCCTGCTTGGGTGGGCAGAAATGGGCAGTTCCAGTTATCTTCTGCAGAGAGTGTGGGAGGAGCAGAACTAAAGGAATAACATCACTGTGCCCATGAAGGAAGGGGGTTATTCAAAGGTATTTCCCAGGGAAGTTCCTTTAAGGCAGAAATGGACATTTTTAGAAAACAACTGGTATTTATTGACTCACAAGAACACCAGCAGAGCAGACACAAGTGCAACACTGGACATCACAAATAAGCACGTTAGAATCAAAAGGATTATATAAGAATTAAAACAGGGTACAAGCAGGGCTGTAATGCCACTTAAAACCCATAGCACCATTTTCTTTCTAGAGGAAGTATAAGAAATATAAATAACATCCATACTTCTTGTCACACACATTGTACATCTTGAGGTAGACAAAAGTTTTGTTTTCCTTAAAGCACAGCCTTTTTTGTTTTCAAGTGACATAATATATTGTTGCAGATCAGCCTTCCAGTCTGGCACAAGATGCCTGAGGGTGCAGAAGTGACTGTTGCCTGAGTGGGGTTTTTACTCCACCCATTTATGAGTTTTGGCCCTTTTTGTTGATCTAATAAAGCCCCCCTGCCAGTACTGCCTGGATCCCTGGATCAGCCCTCAGGAATTACTGGGGTAGAATCATTAGATGGGGCCGCCTCCTGGTATGTGATTCCTTCCCAAGGAGGTTCAGCTCTTCACTTGGGCATGGTGGGGTCCATAAACATCAGAAATGAACACAGTTCAGCAAAAGTTTTTNATGGATGGATGGGTGGATGGATGGATGGATGGATGAATGGATGGACGGATGGACGGATGAATGGATGGACGGATGGATGGATGGATGGATGGATGGATGGATGCTGCATTGCTCTGCCCCCCCTGCAGTAAGGATGCCAGATCCATAACTACCAAGCCCAGCAGCACAACACACCAGGAGAGGCAATAAAAGCTGGACTAAGAGGTGCAGACAGGGACAGGGACAGGGACTGTGTCTGCAGCATGGCCCTCGTGTGGGGATGAGCCCCCAGCCAGTTTGGAGAATTAGAGCTATGGCTGTTCTCAGGGTATTGGGATCTCAGGCACAGAGGAAAGGATTCAACCCAAACCCAGACATGCTACAGGACAGCATGTGCAGCTCAGATTTTTACCATCAATAGTCACTGAGGTGCCTTTGCACTTGGAAAAGTCTGTCACCTTTGCTGATGAAAAGATTTCCATGTAAAGACTCCAATGTGATCTCCTTGGATCTCCAGCCTGTCATTCCAGAAACTTACACCTCTAACCAAATGCAGTGGATCTGCTGCACACCCTGGGCTGTGCAGCACCACTGAAGAGCTCTCAGAACCAGATGCAGGCCCAGGGCTTCACAGCCCAGGTCTCCAGGAGGTGGCAGAAGAGCTTTGCTCAGGATGATGCTTGGTCTTTGTTCAGAAGAAAATACAATTCAAGCCTGAGGATACCAACAGACAGACTCAGGTTGTGCTCCCTGCTCACACAGAGACTCCCACTGCTGTTAGTTAAATAAATGACATTTTGGAATATCAATCCAATTAACTTCAAGTTTTGGTGAGAAAACAGCCCTGGACAACCAAGTGGGGGGAAAAAAAAAAAAAGCCAAAATAAAACCAAACTAAAAAAAAAACCCAAATCAAAACCCACCAAAAACAAACAAATCAAGGTACCTGCCTCAAGCAAACTCTGTCACTCCCTTATCCTGAGTATCATTTCTAAAAACCCCAGTGCTGACACCAACAGGACTGACATCAGTGTTGCCTCAGACCCACAACATGCTCAAGTCTTTTCCCAGCCCTCAAATCAGGCATTTTAAATTTTTTTATTTCGTGTCAGTGCTCACTGTTTGGTTTCCAGACTGAGCGAGGCTGAGGTGCCTGGGGTTGAAATGGGCTCTGGGTTAAACTGGCAGAGCAAAGCTGGGTCCATCAAACCCCCTCATCCAGACCTGGCTTAAGAGTCAAGTTTCCTTCACCCCTTTTTGCCAAACCTCCACATTCCACTGAGCCCAAACTCAGCCCAGGGGTACCAGAGAATGAACCATTCCTCAGATCTTCTCCATATTCCCCCTTCCTCAAGTAGCTCTGAGCCATACAAAACAAGGAGCTTCAGGCCCCAAAGTCCTCTTTGGTTCATGAAGAAACTTAATTATCTCCTGGAATATGGTTTTTGCCCAGTTTTTATTCAGCTATTCCTGCTGAACTGCTCAAGTGCAGCTTTGATAAAAGCAAGAAGGCAGAGTGGTGTCCCCTCCACTTCCTTCCCAAAGAATGGGATCCAGCTGTGCTTCCCCCTCCTTCCAGAGTGTCCCAGTCCCTGTTTAAATGGGAATGATCCATATAATGCCATGGGATCCCCAAATGAACCTCCTGTGGTGAGATATTCCCTTTCTCTCTGGACAAAGCAGAGGTGAGTGGGACCAAGGGCTGGGGATCAACAGTGCAGAACAAAGTGAGTTCCTTGGTCACTTCACCTGTGATGCCAATTTTAGCTCATCTGGAAGCTTTTTCATTGAGTGCTCAACACTGAGACTCGTGGGAAGATTTTAACTCCAAAAGGATTAAAAGCAACATGTAAATAATGGGCCACTCTTGGGTGTTTAGAAGGTAAAAAAAAAATAAGGCTAATTAAGCCTATTTTCAGTATTATGTCTGTCATAAACACTTTAATTCCATTCAAGTCAACTTGAGCCAGAAAAGGGATAAAAAGGAATAAGCCCTTTCAAAGATCCCTAGCTGGGGAAAGGGAAGGTCTTAGTGGCCTCCAAAGAGCCAGATCTGCTCTGAGACACTTCTGTTCCAGCACTCGAGGGAGCAGAAATCAAACATGGTTGTAAAAAATAAAAGGGCAAAAAGTCAAGATAAAGAGTGTGAGCACACACTGTTCACTGAGAAGGGACTGCTCAAACTGCTGCAGAAGAAGAGCTGAGCTGTCTGAGGCCAGCAGAGCCAAAATGCAGAGCTGGAGAGCACATTTGGGATCTCACCACGTCCCAGGAGAACCCAATCCCATGGAAAGCTCACCCAACTCACACTATCTAGACAACCCAAACCAGCATCTTCACCCATGACACTGCCAGTGAATTCTGACCTCAGCTTAAGGATTTCCATGCTCTTTGTAGCACCAGCCTGGCTGGTTTATCCCCAATGCCAAGACTGAGCAAACACAGCAGCTTTGTCTTCTCAGGGACAATGCAGAGCTCCTCACTGTAGGAACACTCTGCTGCTGCTGCAGGATTGACCAGGAAAACCCCCAGAGCAGGAAAACACCCCATCACAGAGCTGAACACCCAGAGAGGTTGTGCTACAGACATTGACATTGACCTGAGGGCCAGATCAGGGGATGTCTCACTGCCAGCCCCAAAACTGCTCTGTCAGCACAGCCAGAGAAACTAAACAGGCTGTTTGTGTTGTGCTCAACTTAAATCAAACTTAAAGTCTGTACAGACTCTATGCTAGACTGTGCTCTTTTCCCCAGGCCACCTTCTCCCATGCCAGGTGCAGTGTGTGGATATATCCAACTTCTCAGAGCAGGGATTGTCACTCATAACTTGCAAATTTTCCAGATGCCCCCGTTCCCTTGGTTCCACCTTTCCTTTCAGAACTTTTACCTGTCATCAGCACAGGGCAGGACTGTGGGATGGGACACACCTTGGGCACCGGGAAGAGAGTGGGGCACACAGACAAAAAGGTCATTGATTGGTTGGTTGACTGATTGATTGATTGATTGATTGATTGATTGAAGATGAGGGGGAAGAAAGATGCATCCACCACCACCACCACCAAACACTCCCTGTGAGGCTGCAGAGGGGACACTTCACAGCCCTTGGCTGAGTCCCCATGGCACATCCACTGTCACAGGGGCAGTTCTAGGTCTCCTGTGCACAGCAAAGTCAAAATGTGGTTAAAATGTCCTTGGAGTCAAATGTCCAAACTACAGACCTGGGAGATGAGGGACATGAGCTCCATTTGTTTGTAAACTGGTACTTCTGAGGCACAACTTTTGCATCGAAATGAGACTGTTCAACAGTGTGTCTTTGAGTTCACATTCAACCAGCTCTTGGGAACAGCACTGGGAACACCCTGCAGCTGGAGTCCCCTTGCCTTGGGGCAGGAACAGGCTGTCCTTGCTACATCAGGATCCAGTCTTCGTTTGCTGCCTCCCCGGTCCCTTAATTGTCTCCTCTCCAGGAACCAGGGCACAAGCCTTCAGCATGTCCATGCCACCCCCCCAGAGTATTTCCGTAAGTGCACCGGAGGGATGGAGGAGGAGGAGGATATTCCCACAGAGGTGAGTACAGGTTTGAACTCAAGATCCATGTCACTGTTGCAGTGTTTCTGCTGCCCCCACATCCCCCACCTCTCCATCCCTCCTTCCTTCCTGATACCTGACAAAACCTCTGGTTCCCCCCCTCGTGCAGGGGCTCTCCCCAGGCTGGAGGATCTCAGTGCTGAGGTTACAGGAGCACTGCACGTTTTTGGGGGCTGCCCTTTGGGCTCACCCCACGGCAGAGAATCCTCTCCCTGCCTCCCCTGTGCTCGCTGGGCCCTGTGGTGCCCCCGCAGTGCCATCCCTACTGTTTGCAGCTGTACACCACCTCCTCCTGCATGCACTGCTGGCACTCCACGTAGCAGCACCACTGCACCTGGCAGTGGCACGAGAAGGTCACCAGCCTGCTCTGGGTGTTGTAGCCTCTCCCGCAGCACATGCTGTCGCAGTTGCCCTCCCGAGAGCAGGTCCTCCCTGCCGTGCCCAGGGAGTATTTGCTGGGCCGGCAGAAACTGGGCGAGTCTTCCACGTACACGAGGTCGGTGGCACGAGGGGCCGGTGGGTGCCGTGGGGCATGGCCGTGTCTGGGGGGCCCGGCCAGCTCCGAGTGCCCCACGGCGTCGTTGGAGGTGCTGAACACCTTGACAGCATCATCGTAGCGCAGCTTCAGCAGCCGCCCGATCTCGTGGAAAGGAGAGAGCTGCTTCCAGCACGTCCGGACAGCGCACGAGCCGGACACGCCGTGGCACTTGCACGTGGTTCTGAGTCCATTCTTCACTGCCTGTCGGGGGAGAGCAGTGGGAGACTCTACCTGAGCCTGGCTCTGGGCGAGGCAGCACCTCAGAGCACAGGCAGCCTGCAAGGATTTCAGTTTTAGTGTTATTATTTCTGTTTTATGGGGGGGGAAATAATGGTAGTTTAAAAAAATGATCAAAAACCCAAAGCAGAGGAATGGCTACAGAGCTGACTGGTGAGCCAGGGAGTGGAGAGGCTGAACGAGGACAAACAGCTGAATAACAAGTTCTTGCTAATCATACTTGGCACAGTAGAAATATAAAAAGAATAAAACTGAGTTTATGCAGCATGGTGGATTGCCTTTTGTTATATTCAGCCTTCAGCAGTGCTCTAATTGAACAATCAATTGGACTCAGTAAATGGGAAATAATAAAGGAGCCTGTCACACACAGGTCAAAATGCTCGAGCTAATGGTCTCCCTGACCCAACCTGTACCTGACAAGTTCCATACCAAGCCACCAGCAGGCTCAGAACTGACCTCAGGAGTGGCAGCCCTGACTCTGCCTCACCCATCCCAGCAGCTCTGATGCTCCAGCTGTTCTCAGAACCCCATGTGGCTGTGGCATAACCCGTGGGGTCACACAGCCCCTGAACCCACAGCTGTTCCTGTGCTCTGTGCCGCTGTCACCCAGCCCCGGGTACCACCAGAGGATACAGGATGTCCCTCTGCCCCTCAGCGTGCTGCTCCAGGAGACTTTCCAGGGAGCTCTCAGTGCCAAAAAGCCCCCAACACTATTGTGCCCCTGTCCCAACCAGCCCCAGCTCAGGCTGTGCCAGAAGACAGTCCCCACCTTGATGCCCACGTTGGTGTTGTGGATGTCCACCCTGGCCCGCAGGTCTTTGCCGATCCTCTTCTGGCCCAGGAACTTCTTGAGGAACTTGGTGCTGTACTTGAGGTTGTCCCCACAGACGCCCCACTGCCAGGCCTTGCGGTTCTCCAGCCCCGGCGAGTCGTCGCAGGTGCAGCGCTCCATGCGCCCCGCGCTGCACGCCCGAGCCAGCGAGTGGGTCAGTGCGGCCGAGGACACGGCGAACAGGAACGCTGTCTCCTTGAACCCTGCGGGGACAGGGGACAGGGTGCTCAGACACCTCTGCTGGCTGCCCTCACTGCCCAGGCACTGAAACCCTGCGGGGCACAGGGGACAGGATGCTCAGACACCTCTGCTGCCTCCCCGCACTGTCCCTGCACTGAAACCATCACAGGAGTTAGGGATATAAAGAGACGAAACACAGGGAGGGTATGAGAGCTGCTGAGGACACAGCGTAGAGAAAAGAAAAAATGAGAATAAAAATTAAAATGAGAATAAAAATAATAATAATAAAAATAAAAATTAAAATTAAAAATAAAATAAAAAATGAGAATGAAAATTTAAAAAAATAAAAATAAATAAAAGCTTCAACCATCTCTACTGGTTCTCCTCGCTGTCCATGCACTGAAACCATCACAGTCATTAGGAACACAAGGAGACAAAATGCAGGGAGTGTATGAGAGCTGCTGAGGACACAGCGTAGAGAAAAAAAAATGAGAAAAAAAATGAAAATGAGAATAAAAACGGGAATAAAACTNGAAACCCTGCGGGGCACAGGGGACAGGGTGCTCAGACACCTCTGCTGGCTGCCCTCACTGCCCAGGCACTGAAACCCTGCGGGGCACAGGGGACAGGATGCTCAGACACCTCTGCTGCCTCCCCGCACTGTCCCTGCACTGAAACCATCACAGGAGTTAGGGATATAAAGAGACGAAACACAGGGAGGGTATGAGAGCTGCTGAGGACACAGCGTAGAGAAAAGAAAAAATGAGAATAAAAATTAAAATGAGAATAAAAATAATAATAATAAAAATAAAAATTAAAATTAAAAATAAAATAAAAAATGAGAATGAAAATTTAAAAAAATAAAAATAAATAAAAGCTTCAACCATCTCTACTGGTTCTCCTCGCTGTCCATGCACTGAAACCATCACAGTCATTAGGAACACAAGGAGACAAAATGCAGGGAGTGTATGAGAGCTGCTGAGGACACAGCGTAGAGAAAAAAAAATGAGAAAAAAAATGAAAATGAGAATAAAAACGGGAATAAAACTAAAAATGAGAATAAAAATTAAAATGAGAATAAAAATAATAAAAATAAAAATAAATAAAAGCTTCAACCACCTCTATGTGCTCTCCTGACTGTCCACGGACTAAAACCAAGCACAATAATTATACAAACAGACAAAACCCAATGAGTGCATGAGGGCTGCTGAGAAATGGCAGAGGTCAACATAGTCTCCTTAAAACCTGCATGGGCCAAGGACTGGGACAGGGTAGGAGCAGGATAAGATGCACCACTACCTCTATTGACTCTTCTGACTGTTCATGCACTAAAATCAAGCACAATAATTATATAGAGACAAAACCCAGGAGTGTATGAGAGCCACAGAGGACATGGCATAGATGGATGCAGTTTCCTTGAAACCTTCATGGGACAAGGATTGGGAGAGGGTAGGAGTGGGAGAAGGTGTACAACCACCTCTACATGCTCTCCTGACTGTCCATGGACTGAAATCAAGCACAATAATTATACAAAGAGACAAAACCCAATGAGTGCATGAGGGCTGCTGAGAAACAGCATAGAGGGACACAGTCTCCTTAAAAACCTGCATGGGACAAGGACTGGGAGATGGCAGGAGCAGGAAAGGCTAAATAAAATCTTCAACCACCTCACTGATTCCCCTGACTGTTCACAGGTTAAAGCCAAGCACAGGAATTAGAAATACAGAGAGAAAACCCCTGGAGTGTATGAGAGCAGCAGAGAGCATGGCATAGGGGAATGCAGTTTCCTTAAAACCTGCATGGGCCAAGGACTGGGAACATGGCATAGGGGAATGCAGTTTCCTTAAAACCTGCATGGGCCAAGGACTGGGAACATGGCATAGGGGAATGCAGTTTCCTTAAAACCTGCATGGGCCAAGGACTGGGAACATGGCATAGGGGAATGCAGTTTCCTTAAAACCTGCATGGGCCAAGGACTGGGAGAGGGATAAGATGTACAGCCACCTCTTTCTATAAAAATAAAAATAAATAAAAGCTTCAACCACCTCTACTGGCTCTCCTGACTGTCCATGGACTGAAACCAAGCGCAATGCTAAGAATTTCGAAGAACCAAAACTCTTCCAGTACTTGCAGAGAAACTCAACATCGTGTTTAAAGCCCCTGGTGTAGGAACAGTCCAGTCCCAGCCAGTGGCTCTGACTGGTTCAGTGCACCCTCCTTGGGAGGAGCAGAGGAGGGGCAGATCTGCTCTCTGCTCTGTGGGGACAGGGACAGCACCAGGGAAGGGCTGGGGCTGTGTCAGGGCAGGGTCAGGGGGGATCTCAGGAGAAGGCTCTGCACCCAGAGGGAGGTGGGCACTGACCAGGCTCCCCAGGGCAGTGGGCACGGCCCCAAGGCTGCCAGAGCTCCAGAAGGGTTTGGATGATCCCTGGGGCACAGGGGGTGACTCCTGGGGATGGTCCTGGGCAGGGCTGAGGGTTGGACTCAGCACATTCTGTGGTTGTGTAATATGGGCAGGAGAGCACTCATGGGTCAGAGGAGGGGTGGGAAAACCCTCAGCTGCAAAAAGTGACAGCCTGGAAACCCCTCTTGTCCTCACCCTCCCCACAGAGCTGGTCAGGGTGAGCAGAGACTGTCACTGAAATTGTGTTGTGGCATAAAATCAGGAAATATGGAGGGAACACTGGAAAAGTAATCTTAAAATCTGACCTGTTATTGCAAAATGATTTTATTTGGGACTGTCTTAGTATTTGCTATGGAAAGATGACATGTAGTTTGACTGGGAAGGGTTCCATGCTGAAGGACATCTTGGCAAGAAGGACAACTCTCCCACAGGTGAGTGGATTTTCTGAATTCCTTGTAAATTATCCACTCCCAGTGACTGAAGGGGGATGTGTTCCAAATTTTCCTCCCAAAGGAGGCTTCCCAGTTTGGCTACAACCCCTGAGGTCATGGTCATGGTCATGGTACACCAGGACATTTTAACCAGGAAACAAAGTCCAGGGACTGAATGAAAATTCAGCCCAGAGACATCAGATCAGACAGGAATGGGAATGTTGATATGACATGGGAATGTTGATATGACACTCATGAGCTCCACAGAAGTTCCAGAAACTCTGATTGACACAAACCTGACCTAAACCCCAAATTATTTCATTTTTTTCTGTATTTATATTTACCTCCTCTCCTACTCAGTCCTGGGGGAAATCTTAATATTTCCTCCAGAGTTCATTTGCAGAAAATTAAACTATTCATGGGAAATTGCTTAACAAGTCTACAATTTAGTAATTAATGTGAGGAAGAGAGACAGGCGAGTGACTGATAATAGCTCTGAGTGCAGGAATGGATAAGGTCAGCCACAACAGAAAAAGTTTGGTTTATGAAAAGCAGAGCACTGGTACGTTGCATGGAAGAAAAAACATTGAAGCAAACAAACAACTCACATGGGAGAATTCCAAATTTCCTTCCATATAAAAGGAAAATCTGTTTCCCCCAATGAAGAGAGAGAGAGAACCACAGAGACCTGATCTGCTCGGAGCAGAGGTTGGAATTCACCTCTAGAATCACCAAGTCCAAACTCAAATCTTTTTGTCATTCTGTTCCCTCAAAGAATTCCCATCCAGCTGCAATAACAGCTCAGCCCATGGACTGGGGAGATCTGGGTGACACCATCACAAACCTGAGCAGGGAACAGGACACAGAGCTCTCCTCAGAGCTGTCAGCAAGAAGAATGGCAAATAAAGCATGACCATAATGCAGAGGGTCCAATACCAGCTTCAATACAGACCCCACAGGGGCAATTTGGAACTGCAGAATTGTAGAAAAAGATGCAGCAACGTTATGGACACGAGAGGAGAGTCAAGAACATGTGGGGGAGAGATGAAGGAGATCAACCAACAAACCCTTCCTGCCTCACCATCTTGGTTGCTGTGACCACTGGGACAATAACTTGCAATTAGTGTCTCTGGTTGATGCTCTATAAAATTTCTCAGGATTCTGGAAAAACAAGGAAAGAATGTCACCAAATCCATGGAAAGTTTTGGAAAAGCTGGTATGGGATAGAGCCAACACAGACTATGGACAGCAGCACGATGCTCACACCTTCTCAAACAGTGACCAATCCACTCCAGAGAAGGAGTTAAGAGGGGGTGATGTATATTTGTGATCCCAAATCTGTTAAATTGTTCCAGAAGCCAAACTGCAAATGTTTCCCAGACTCCCAGTATCCTGTCTGACACACTGATCCCAGAAGCAAGGAGAACATTCCAGCAAGCCTTTCCCAGCCCAGATAAAGGCTGCAGTCCCTGGCAGCTCCACAGCCCCTGCTAAATGTGGCTCTGTGGAACACCACACTGCTCCTGCTAGTTCTGCCCAGCAGGGCTTTGGTTGTCCTGTGGCACTCCATGGAAGGGCTGGCCAGCTCTCAGCCCTCTGGAAATCAGAGACCATGGCTTGTGGTCAGGCCACTGCAGACAGCACTGGCTGCACACACCGAGCTGGCTTCCCATCGTCTCCTTCTCCTCCAGCCCTCCCACCTCCTAAGGCAAAGCCTCAACATCCCCATCTGCCCAAATGCTTGTCTGGAAAGTCTAAGATGATTCCTTCTATTTTGGCACAAGGGAGCAATCACCATTTAATTGATAATTCACAACCAAGTTAGGTGAAGTTAAACCTGAATGGTCCTTCAGCCCTTGTGGAATAACAACGTGCAACAGAGCAGCTGCTGGAGCTGGACTTTCAGCAGGACACACCACTAATGGGCAGCAATCAGCTTCAGTAAGTGTGATTTGAGATCTGAATAGAGGGTTCCCCATGTCCTGCCTGCTATCCAACCTCCCACTGTGCCAGCAGAGCCCTTGTCCCCACAGCCAGGGGGGCTGGAGCCAGTGCTGGGCTGGCAGGACCTGCCTGGGGGATGAGTCACTGTCCCAACCCACTGACTGGGAATAAATGGAATCTGAAACCCCCAGGCAAGGGGGAACATCTGGAAGCAGCTGCCTTTGCTGGGCACTTTGGTTGCAAAGCTCCAGCACAGCAGGAATGCCGAGATGCTGCAGCAAACCAGCCCCCTCTGGTAGGACCTTGCACAGGTCCAAGTGTCCCCCTGAGCTCCCTGGGAGGATCTCTGAGCTCAGCAGCCCATAAACACAGAGATGTTTGCTGAGTGGCACCACTGTTCTGAGTGTGGTGTGCCCCAGACCACAAGGAGAGCTGTACCAGGAGGAGTTCAGCCATGGGGTGGCGCTGCCAAAGGAAAGATGGGCATGGCCAAAGAGTTTTCCATGCTCCAATGAAGATAAGTGAGTGTTTCAGAGCAAGGGGAGGAGGGAAAACAATCACATCAACAAACCAACCAACCAAAACAGAACTGTGGAAGGGTTTAAGATGGAAACATTCTCAAGATCTCCAGAACAACCTCCTGCTCAAAGTGCCAGCTGCTCAGGGCTTTGTCCAGCTGAGCTCTCCAAATCTCCCGTGATGGAAATTCCATGTCTGAGCTATCCCTCCTCTGCTGTACCATTCCTAAATCCCTCAGGACATCGATGACACCACTGCCTGAAGGTCACAGACTCTCACCAGAGTGAGGCAAAGGAATGGATGGGTGGACAGAAGGACTGTAAAGTGCTCATTCCTCAGGAAGGGTTTTTTTGAGTGGCTGGATCAGAGCTCTTTGCTGCAGGTATTTATTTTCCCTGGATCACCACCTTGTTTGAGGTGAAATCCTGGTTCCCTGCCCTCCAGCAGCCTTTATTGCGCTCCTGGGACACCAAACAACCATCACTGCTTTGCAAACTTTTGATGCCACCATGCAACAAGGTGGCTTGAAATGTCTCTCCAGAATCATTGAAATCTAACTCTTTCCATGGATTTTTAAAGAAGTGGAGAAGGAATGCAGCAGGATTTTGCACGGATCAGTGAACAGTGATAGTTATCACAAGTGACAACAACAGTCACAGAGGGGCTTGCAAAAGGAGTTTCCCAGTTGCATCCAGAGAAGTATCCAGAACAACAAATGGTGCAGACTGTGACAAGAAATTTGGCATTTCAAGAACCAGAAAGCCCTTGACTCTTTTATTATTTTTTTTGTCCTCTCTAGGAGCAGGAAAAGCATCGATGAACCAAATCAGGCACAGCAGTTTGTGACTGCAAATTGAGTTTCACCTACACCTTTTCACCTGTTACAGAAATGAGCCACCTCACTGGGACAGGACCTTTTTCACTCTCTTGCACTCTGGAGACCATGAAAGACTGTTCCAAGTGTGCAGTTTTCTTTATGGTTTCTCCAGGACCATGGAGATATCAAATGATCTGATCATTTCTAAAACGCTTCAGCTTGGGTGAAAGGAGAAGAGTCCATTGCAGGACCAACAATTCCCAAGAAATCCCCAAGAAATGTGAGAAACGGATCCAAAGCAGCAGCTGAGACTGTTCCTGTTGCTTGTGAAAGAAAGGAACCCTTTGCAAGCTGAAGGAAAAGGAGATCCAATAATTGCTCCCAGCCAACTGTCCCTTCACCCAGAAGGTGCACCCAACATACTTTGCTGTATTAAATCATCATTTGAGCCTTAAGATTGTGCAATAAAAGTGTTCAAACTCTTCTCCTCATCTGCCAAAACAGGTTTTAAATTACAGGTGATATTTTATTTTGTCAGTCGGGAGTCCCTGGAAATGTTAAGGCATGTCACCAGCAGATAATTAAATGTTTTCCAGCTATTTGAAGAGGAGGATTATTCAATTGTCATTTTCAAGTTCTTTGAGGTTGATGAAGGTGCAGATGTCACAAAGACACTCAAAATGATCACGAACAGCTTCTTCAACTAAAGAAATTTGCCTTTCTGTGCTAAAAAATTCACAATAAGTCTTGCAATGAGGTAAATCTGACCCTGTATGTGCAGGTTTAATAAAATATCAACTTGATATTTAATACAATAAAAAACCCAATAATTTTAAACAGAAATGCTTAAAAGTTTCCATCTCAACACTAATTAAAATTAACATTTATTTTCATCAGAGTTAATGTTGGCTTGTCCAGGTCCTTTTTAAAAAAACATTAAGTTGCTAAACATTATCCAAGGACTGAAGCTCAGTAATTCTGAAGAGTGAAGTTCAGTAAATGCCACTAAAAGTTATTGAAGGGCTGGAACTCAGGAAGGGGCAGGGGGGCTTTGTTTGGTTCAGGACAGGGTTAGCAAAGATACTTCTGTTAAGAAATGGTTTCAGTGTCTGCCTCAATTTTACTTTTCTCAAGTTCTTATAATTTGAAGAATTTGTTTTGCTCTCTCCTACCTTAAATAGAGAATTTAAAGGACATTTTCTTCCTCTAAAGCATTTGGTGAGACAGAAGCTGATGGCTCTCCTGTCCACTCTGAACTTCTACCAAAACTCCAAATTTCAGTGCAAGAGTCTCAGGAGAGATTTGTCAACTTGTCCTGGAACACCTGAATGCTGATAAAGAGCTTTTTCAAGCAATAAATAGGTATAAATGCTGTATCTGAGAATAACAAATATCCAAAGAGCTAAAAAGAGTTTTTACTTAAAACATCCCTTGACATGCAGCACTAACCCTTTTACCCACAGTATCACCCTGAGGAGGAGGTTCAGCCTGGGGAACTCTGGCCAAAAATCCACAAGCCAAGGGGTGGGAACTCCCTTCTACTCCCCCATCCATGACAGACCATTCAGGACAGATGGGGACGAGGCTCCTTTTGTGCCCAGGGGGCCCGAACTGCCCAGCCCCCATCCCTGGGGGGAATGGATGGTCTGGGCACTCCCAGTGGGTTTGGGATGGCCAATGCAGGGCTGCAGCCCCCAGAGCTCCCCTGCCCCCCAAGCCCCTCGTACCTCTCTTGAGCAGGCTGGTCCTGCCCTCCAGGCTGCAGTTCCAGCGCTCGCTGCGGAACTGGACCTGGCACTCGAGGATGCCCAGGCGGATGGAGTCGCGCAGGGTCTCGGCCAGCCCCGGCTCCCTCCGGCACAGCCTCTTCTGCCTGCGGGACAGCTGCAGCAGCTCACACTGCTTGAGGTGCCCCCTGCCCTGGGCAGAGCCCCCCGACGGGCCCAGCGATGGCAGGTGGCTCAGGGCTTCCTTCCCGGTCAGGCTGAAAGGAAGCAGCGAAAGGGTGGGTTAGGGAGGACATCCCTGAGGTCACCCAAGGTCACAACACCAAGCCTGGCAGAGTCCAGGGAGTGTTGGGACAATACTCTGGGGCTCGGGGTGTGGCTCTTGGGGATCTCCTGTGCAGGGCCAGGAGCTGGACTCGATGATCCTCCTCCCAACTCAGCACATCCTGTGGTTCTGTGAAGGTCAGGTCGGATGGGAGCTCGGAGTAACCTGGTCTGGTGAGAGGTGTCCCTTCCCATGGCAGGGGCTGGACTGGATGGCTTTTGTTCCAAACCATTTAGGGATTCTAGGATGAATCTAAATGGCAGCCATGGAAAGGTGATCAGAGGGAAGGATATTCACAAGGCTGCAAGTCAGGGTAATTTAGCGGCTCACAAGATTAATCAATACAGATCGATTAGATCTCGTCTCCCATCTCCACCACACACCAAGGCAAAGCACCACTCTGAGGTGTGGGCAGGAAGGAGAAACACACGGGTGGGTTTTCCAGCAGCCCCAGGTGGGAAGTTCCCCTGACTCCAGGACAGGGTGACAAGGATGGGGAGGGGACTGGAGCATCTCTGGGAGCAGCACAGGCTGAGGGAGCTGGGGCTGTTCGGCCTCCAGAGGGGACACTGAGAGGGGACTCCCCATGGGTGGCAGTGCCTGCAGGGAGGGGGCAGAGCAGGGACCAGGCTCTGTTTGGGGGGCCCAGCCCTGGCACAGGAGGGACAGGCAGGAACTGATGCCCAGCAAGTTCCACATGGACAGGAGGAAGAACTTCTTGGTTGGGCAGTGACCCAGCACTGGAACAGGTTTCTCGGAGATAGTGTGAATTCTGCCTCGCTGAGAATATTCCAGAAGCATCTGGACACAACCCCGTGCCAGGTATTTTGGGATGTCCCTGCTTGAGCAGAGAGGTGGCACCAGATGACCCTTTGTGGTCCCCTCCAGCCTGACCCATTCTCGGATTCTGTGACAGGTCTACACCCCTTCAGTTCAGTTTCCTCCCCAGTCCCTTACAGAGTGAGTTCCCAGTTCCTCCCCTGTCACATACACAGAGCTGGTTCCCCCCAGTGCTGCAGGTCACTGTGTCACAGCTCCAGGGGACTCCAAAAAGCACTACCCATGCCCTGCCCAGGATTTGTGTGCACTGACACTGGACACTGCTGGGAAAGCCCAAGGGACAGACAGCAGCAATGGCCACCTTCCTACAGCAAGCAGGAGCTTTGCTGGAAAACATATTTTTGCTGAAAAAATAAAGGAAAGGTCAAATAAAAATGCCCTGCCAAATGTAACAGCAATGCACTTCTGTGTTTAGGTAATTCAGCTGAAAAATGCAACTACTTTTTGCGACAAATGTTTTCACTTTTCATGACAAGACAGTATTTTTCTTGCAAAGCTTATCTTTAGGATGCTTGAAAACACAGAGAAATTACTTTAATGCAAGATTTGAGGGCTGCAAGCAAACTGGGAGCAGGCATGGGATTGCACAACAGGGATGTGGTGGAGCCAGAGCCAGAGGGGAAAGCTGAAGTCACACATTCAGACCTTGAGCAGACACAGTTTAAGGGCTGCTGAGCTCCCCCAGGTTTGTCAGGGCTTTGATGCATTTCAAGTATCATCTGCAAAGCCAAGACTGAGCTCTCCTGTAGCCCAGGGGGTCTGATTCCCATCAGGGTGCTGACTCAGGGAGGACAATGTGGTGTCAAAGGTATTGCTTCAAACTGACGAGCCTGAAAGGGAGAAAAGGTGGCACCTGATTGCCAAACACGGGATCACAGAGAGCCCCAACCCCCACCCCAAAAGTACCCAAACCAGGCAGATAAATGGAAACATCACCTTGGAACCTTCACTTTTGGACACACCTCAGCCCCAACATGAACATTTGCAGACAACCCCTTCTCCCCCAGCCCCTGTGGTTTTCTGTGCAGGTGCACGGGCAGTTTGAGCTGCTCAGACAGAGGAGATGGTTGGTTCTTGTTCCCCTGCCCACTCAGGCTGCCCTGCTGTGCTGGGGGAGCCAATCCAAGCCATGTCTGAGCATGACTCTGAGGACATCCTGGCCACTGGCAGTGCCACCAGCAGTGTGGGGACCCCCCATCCCCTTCCCTGCACAGCTCAGGGTGGGAGCAGCCCAACCCAGGGGGAGCTGGGCCCTGGGCAATGCTCTGGTGCTTCCAGCTCCTCGCTGGTGCCAAACAAGCAATGCCCCCCAGCAGTGCAGGCAGTGAGACTCTTCACCTCTGCACCTTTCCCCAGTTCCTGGGAAAACAGGGCTGTGCCCCAGGGGGCTCCTCCAAGCAGGTCTGACTGTCCCTGTGGTCAGGGGTTCTGGCAGAGAGGGGACAAGGAGGTCTGTGCCAGAGAACATGACATGGGTCCACCTTGTCTACCACACTCCAGTCCATGAGTAAAGACTTTTAACCCAGGGAGGTGACCAAAATAAAAGCTTACCTCACTCCACAACAGACATTTCTAATCCTCAGCTGCTCAAATAAGACCACACTTGTGTCAGGGATGTAACCTTTGTGGTGGAGGGTGCCAGTCTGTGTCTGCAGCTGTGATTTGAGTCCTCCAGGTACTTCAGAGACATCTGATCCTGAGCTACTTGTCTGGATCTCCCTGAAGTCAACCCAGTCTACCAAGCCATGGGAGTCAGAGTCCAGTTCAGACCTAACCCCACAGCACTCTGCAGCTATTCTCACAGGGTCTACACCCCTCCAGATGTGCTCACACCATCTTAATTAGGAAGAAATGTATGTTCCTAACAAATGGAATCACCCAGAGACCTGCAAACTTGCCAGGAACAAGCGACCCTGTGAATCACACAGGAGCACTAAGATGAGCTCAGCTGATCAGAGCATGGTGCCAATAATGCCAAGGTCAGTCCCTGTATGGGCAAACCACGTAAGAGTTGGACTTGATGACCTTGTAGGTCCCTTCCAACTCAGAATATTCTGGGATTCTGTGAGCACTGAGCCTTAGGAACCAAGTGGGTGAGAAGAATCTCTTCATCTTCACCATCACTGCTGAGCTGGGAGGCAGAAACACGAGATGTCCCAGTGAACCAAAAAACAAACAGGCAATACTGTTGTAGTATAGACAGAGATTTGGGGTAGGTTCAGCCCAAGAAACTTGAATTAACACAGCTTGATGAGCTTCACAGAGCAGTTTGGACTGCACAGGTCAAAGCCCTGTCTGACTCAAACCCTGCCCAGAGGGGACAGCTCAGCTGGTGCTCAAGGGACAGGCCAGAGCTGAGCTGGGGGGACTGCACTGAGGGACACGAGACTGATCCCAGGGAGAGAGACAAACCTTGCTGGGCCAGCCTGAGGGCTCTGTCTGGCTCACAGTGGTGCTTCAAAACCAATACACCTGCTCATTGGGGTTGTATCTCCCTGGGTGCATCTGGACATGCTCTGCACAAGCTCTGAAGCTCAAGAAGGCCAAGATACACCAACACTTGCAGGGGCAGGGACAGGACCAGGGGGCAGCAAAAGGCTGACTGGGGATGTTCATGCTCCACCTAACTCAGTGGGCCCAGGCTGGGCTCAGAAAGGTTGCTCTTGTGTCACCCTGGGATAGTAACAACCCTCACCCAGGACTTTGCCTGGCAGTGGGACTCCAGCACTGCCATCCCAGGGAAGGGCACTGTGAGATATGGGCATTCTCCATCCCATGCACTCTGTGCTCCCACACAGCCAAGTTTCCCAAGTTCACAGCACAGAGAGGAGAAACAAGGCAGAGAGAACTGACTCTGAGGAGTAGGAGGGTCTGAGAGAACAACACTGAGATCACTCAGTGCTTGAAAGGCTCAGACAGAACCTTTTGAAACTCCTTTAAAGCAAACTACCGACTGTCCACAGACCATCAGAACTGCCACCCATGCCAAGCACCCTACCTCCCCCAAATCCCTTCCAGAACAAAAAGAGCTCCCTTCCTCCCAGTTTCCATCCTCATTTTAGTATCTTCCATCCTCATTTTAGTGTCCTCCATCCCAGATAAACCATCATTCATCTCTTGTCAGATATTTGAGACAGCAGTGGCAGCTTCCCTGACTAGACCAGTGATCTCCCTCCTAGGAAAGAGGAGATCTGTTGTGAGCCCTTTCTTTTCCCAGGGGCTTCAGAAGCAGCAGCAGCTCCAGTGTAGAGTTTTGGGGCCTCTGTTTCCAGAGGACTCCAGCAGTGTGACCTCAACTAGGAAAAACAGAACTGCAAAGATAACTCTCACTTTTGTCCTTGTTATTACATGTGCCCATCCCAAGAGCCCAGAATATTGGCCTAAAATCCAGGAATCCCTTCTCCTGGAGAGCAGACAGAGCAGGAGGTGTTTTAGTCTAGTGGCAAACAGCAAAGCAAGAGCTGCAGGGTGAAAGCTAAAGTGACAAATTCAGACCTTGAGAGACACAGTTTAACTCAGGGCTATTGAGCTCCCCCAGGTTTGGTGGGGATTGGATGTATTTTGAGTAGCAATGCAAAGCCCAGACTGAGCTCTCCTGTAGCTCAGGGGATGCCAAAGGATTCACACAGAGGGCTGGCTCAGGAAGGAAAAGGTGGTGCAAAAAGTACTGCTTAAAATGTGTGAGTGTAAAAGGGGGAAAAGGTGCAAATATCTTTGAATTTCTGCAAGGCATGTGATGAACAGCACAAATAAAAGGTGAGGGAAAATCTAGAGGAAAATTAGTGGGCAAAGGTTAAATATGGAGAAAAGACAACACAGCTCCTGTGAAAGTGGCTTCTTAACCCTGCTTTGAAGGAGCCATTGGGCAGACAGAGCCAGGACAGCTCAGATGCCACACTCTGCTTGGACTTGTGAAATGGGGAGATTCCCAAGGCAGCTTCTGTTTGAACACAGCCAGACTGGGGATCTCCCACAGTCCCCACTGGGAGGAAAAGAAAGACCAGGAAAACACAGGGCTGTGAAATCAGGACTGACCTGCAAGGGAGTAAAAATTATTCTGACTTCTGATATACAGGAACCAGGGGAAATGATGAGAATTTATTAATTGATAGACTGAAACTGAACGAAATGGGGCCCAGAGACTGCAGTTAGACTGGCAGTCCTTAATGCAGGACACTGTGGATGCTTAAGTAGCCACATATTCACACAAACCATGGAAGAAAAAGTCCTAAGGGACCATTAAACACAGAGATATTTGACAGAGGAAACCCTTGAGATGCAAAGTGCCAGAAGCCAGAAAGGATTCTGAGAGAGCATCTCTATCTGCTGTCCTACTCCTTTCTATGCTTTTGCCTTCACATTTATTACTGCCCAGTGCTGACAGAGGTGGGGGACCCACATGAACCCACGGGCTGAGCCAGGACAGCTGTTGGACAGTCTTGGGCAGGGATTATCTCAAGGTCCACCAGTGGCCAGTGGGATTTGGGAGGAGCTGGTATTGCCATTGCCCAGACCCTGAAGGATGTAGAATAACTGGGGAAAACCCAGATGGAATAATGACAGACACCTGAAAAATCTGTGAAGAATTTTGCTGCCATTTTCAGAGCCACCTCAATAGTGCACAGCAAATAAAGCCTGGGACCACACACAGAGCAGAGATCCCAAGGCTAATCCATCCTTTGCACCATGTAAAGTGAAAGCTTCATGGGGAAAACACTTCCTAAAACTGGATCCAGCAGCACTTTAAATCTGATAGAGATACTGCAGCATCCTACACAAATAGCTGGTTGCACAGGCAAACTTACTCAATATTTATTATTGTTGTTGTTGTTGAATTTCTCAAGTTGCAACACCCAAAGTAACTCAGTTTTCCTCTAGAAATGGAGGTCAGAAATAACCAGATGGAAATAACACCTTGAGGAGTTAAAACAAGCAGTAAATTGGTTTGTCTAAGACATGTGAGTAAAGTCTCCCTGGTGCAAATTCTCCCTCTCCTCCCCTCAGACAGGTGAATGCCAGCAGGAAAATAATCCCACCCCCGTGCTTGGATGTCCCAGAGATCAGGATTTCTGGGATAAGGTCTGTGCACAGACACCACTCTCCAAACTGGTCTCTCACAGAACTCCCAGTGTAGCCAAGCGGGCAGAGAGGCCAAAGGGCTGCCCAGGCCATGCAGGTGACAAGTGGCACAGCCTGGAGCCAAAGCCACCCTTGGGGGCTCGACAGACACACCAAGGTCACCCAGCTGAGGCTCACACATAACTCTGTTTTATTGGGGTAAAACCAGCCCAGGATCAGATCAAGATCACAGGATGGGAACATTCGCCCCAGATTAAATATAAAATATGCAGATATTTGCAGTTGGGCAAACTACACCGTTTTTAGATGATTTAGGGTTTATTATCTCCAGATCATACAGTGAAAAAAGTGAGCTCTTTGAATTAATGCACACCTGCTCGTGATCTGAGAGAACAATAAGGAGCTCCAACTTTTTATTTCTCTCTCCTTTTCTGTCTAAGCACTTTGCTAAATTCATCTATTTCCTTTAATCTCCTTCCAGCCACATTCCAGCTGCTTAAGAGACTTTTAATGAGAGCCTGTTCCTGTGCAATGCCCAATGTCCTCTGGATCTGAAAGGTCTTAAAAACCCGTAAAAATGTGCCTTTCCTACCTCTCCCAAGTAAGGAGAAAAATCAAAGGGAGCCCCAGCAGTCCCCCATATCTGATTTCAGGGGCCTTTCATGTTCCACAGGAATATCTACCCCCCCCAGAGAGCTGCAACAAGTGCTCAGGGAAGGCTGAGGGAATATGGGGCACCATCAAACCAAGGCACTGTGGTGCACAAAGGTCCTCCAGTCCCCCCTGTCCTTGGCAGCTCAGCAAAACAGAGAGTGAATCCTTTCAGAGACAACACATCCTCTGTGTTTGTCCCTGGATGAAGGGATGGCCAGTGAGTGTTGTACCCTCAGGATTAATTGGGATGGTCTCTGCTTTGTACCACCCTCTGCCTGCAAAGAACGGTGGCAGAAACCCCCAAAGCATCTGATCTATAAATCTCAATAATCAACACTGAGATTTAACAATTCATATCAAAGGCTTTGATTTTTCTCCATTAGAGTTGTCATTTCAGCCCCTCAGGCAGATGTCTCCATACCTGTTGTACTCCACCTTTTCTTTCAAGTTTCTGCTCCTCACAAAGTAAAAAAACCCTTAAATTAAAACCTCAGGTGAGTTTACAGGAGGTTATGAGAGGGAATCCTTTGAGAGGGGCTTTTCTGCCTGCTGCAAACCCTTCCTGGCAGCAGTAACAGATGTCTCCAGATCCAGACTCCTTTCTTAAAAAGAATTCTCCTGAAACTCCAGAGAGAACAAGATATCAAGTTCTTGCATCAGAAGAGCTGCTGGTTTGGGAGGAGAAGGGAGTGAGGGCTGAGCTGGGGCCGTTCAGGCAGTGCCTGAGCACCAGAGATCCACACTGGCTCCTCCATCCTCACTGCTCTGGGCTCCCACAGCCTGCACATCCTTGGCTTGGACCCTCCACCTCTCAGCTCAGCCTCAGGAATTATCTCCCTGTGGTCCCAATTCCGGGCACAGCAGCCACTCACTCAGCACAGGGGGGAGCAGGTTTTCAGGCCAGCCCTGGACTGGCCACATTCCCAGGGCATTCCCAACACAAAACACCCAACACCCAGTGGGTGGTATTTTAGAAACTGTGATACCTTGAGATAGTGCCCAAAGAGAGCCTGGGAACTGGAGGGAGTAAAAAATGATCCATGAAAAGCTTTTACCTCTGCAACTCATCTCTGCTGTGACAATCACCACCCACTCCACCCTCAGACTCCACCTTTCCAAATTCTCAGCTGGAAGGTGCCTTCCCTCTCCATTTCTGTTCTTTCTCTCTCTTATTCAATAGCCCAGTTTCCCATGTGACCAAAAATGCCCAAAATGGTGCTGTAACAAACCCTGCTGATACACTGGGCTGTGAGGAATGATGATGCAGCCTGGGAGTTATATCAGCATTTAATTCATCAGCTCAACAGGCAGAGAAACACTCTCTGACACCTTTCTAGGAGCACTCAGCAGAATCCCTGTTAGAGGTACATTTGGTCCATTAGATTTATCAGGGAAATGCTGCAATAAAACAGTTACCAAAGAAAATGTAGGAATGCAAGTAACTGGGCCAATGGGTTGAATAGCAAGACCTGCTGGACATCTCTGGGACACAGGGGAGGAGAGGACAGTGGCTTTGAGGGTGCTCAATTAACATTTAGATGGCATTTGGCATAATATGCTGGTTTCATAACTATACAAGCCCCAGCTGCAACAGACCTGCAAATCATGTGATGGTTCTACTAAGGACCCCAAAACACTCTTCCATCATAAAAGGAGCAACAATTGTACCACTGGCTCTGATGGGAGCAGAATCAGCACCAAACAGAGAGGGCACAGGTAGGCTGGACTAAGAGGGGCTGTGAACCCAGCCAGCACATCCCATGAAAGCCCAGCACATCCCATGAAACCCCAGCATATCCCATGAAATCCCAGCACATTCCATGAAATCCAGCATATCCCATGAAATCCCAGCACATCCCATGAAATCCCAGCACACCCCATGAAATCCCAGCACATCCCATGAAGTCCCAGCACATCCCATGAAATCCCAGCACGTCCCATGAAATCCCAGCATATCCCATGAAATCCCAGCGCATCCCATGAAATCCCAGCGCATCCCATGAAATCCCAGCACGTCCCATGAAGTCCCAACACATTCCATGAAATCCCAGCACATCCCATGAAATCCCAGCACATCCCATGAAATCCAGGCACATCCCATGAAATCCCAGCACATCCCATGAAATCCAGGAAGCCTGGTGCCTCTGCACCTACCACAGGTATTTCAGGAGGAGCTCGGAAGGCTCCAGAAGACCTGGCTGCCCACAGAGCTCAGGCCAGACTGGCCCATGGGTGAGACATGTCCCAGCCTGCTCCACAGAGGTCTCCCAGGAGAAGGCTTTGATCAGGTTTGCAACCTCCACCTCCCCAACAACATCCTACCTGGGGTGGGTCCCTTCCAGGTTCTGCTCCCCCCCCTCAGCCTCTGTGAGGAGCTCTTTGCCCTCCAGCACATCCTAAATGCCTTTTCACCTTGTAAGACTCGGCCCCTGAGGAGACAACAGGAGCCTGGGAGCTTTTAATGAGGTCTGGAGGGATTCCCACCACCTGAAGAGCTGAACACCCTGAAAGGAAGAGCAGGGCTGAGGCAAGGAGGAAACACCTTAGAGGAGGCTGCAGGATGGGGGAGGACTGAAGCAAAGGTGAAAGCAAAACCAGCACAAAGGGAGTCAAGAGGTACCCACTGTACACAGGGGAGCAGCCTCTCCTGGATTCCTAATGCATCCAGAGAGCCAGGAATCCCAACACAGGCCCCCAACAGCCAGGCCACATTGCACACAGAGTTGATTTTCTCTCCCTCTCCTAAAAGCAGGTTTTAATTTACCCCCTGTGGGCCTGGCACTGGCAGCTCAAGGTCTGTTCAAGCACAGCCAGAGCACTGGCACCAGTGAGCCAAGAGCTCCAGGTACTGGGAGGGGGGTGGGAGATCTGCCCACAGCTGCCATCCTTTAAAAGCTCTTTGTCCTAAAGATATAGTAAAAAAATGCTTTTCCACTGACAGAAGACAGGGTTAGATGGGATGTTGGGAAGGAATTCTTCCCTGGGAGGGTGGGCAGGCCCTGGCACAGGTTGGGCAGAGAAGCTGTGGCTGCCCCAGCCCTGGAAGTGTCCAAGGCCAGGCTGGACAGGCTGGTGGAAGGTGTCTCTGCCCATGGTGGGGGGTGGGACTGGGTAAGCTTTGAAGGTCCCTTCCAACCCAACCCATTCTGTGATTCTCTCAATTTATCCATAGCAATGCTGTGTTCACTGTGGCAAAACTCTGATTTGTATACTCAGAGATGATCTGCATCTTGCCCAGGCCCTTGGACCATTTCTGCTGGACTATCCCATCCACTTCATGCCTTACTTTTATCCCGATAGAATCAAACTTGGCATTTTCTTCACCCTTTCAACCAGCAGTACTTCACCTTTGCCAGTTCCCCTGCACACACAGACAGGGCTCAGGTCCTCTCTCTGCAGGTTGCCACCCAAAAGCCTCTTTTTTTCTTACATCTGTGCAGGTTTTCTCCATTAAGTGTTTGGAAAGTAAAGACCTGGCTCACATGCCTAAGTCTCTGTGTTTGGCAAAACCTAGAGGCAGAGCACCCAGGCTTTCCAGTGCCCTCCAGTTCAGTAGTCATTTGAGTGTGAGATTGCTTTTCTCCCCAACTGAGGCCACATCAGGCATTCACTTCTAAAATATTTGAGCTCCTCTCGAGCCCATAAATGCAATTTTATATCTGAAACTGTTCATGTCACACATTGCTCATCACCATCAAACACTCACTGAGTTCTTAGACTTCAGTTTCTTGTTGCTTTTATATGAAGAGGTGAGAATATCCCTGTGTCACACCCCTTAAGGAAAAAAACCCTCATTTAAAAGTGAACCCACAGCCTCAGATCCCGAGCTGTGCATTGTCAAGAGGCAGCACACACAGATTGCACATCCCAGAAAGCAGCTCACACCAAACAGATCATTGCCACGGGGTGAAGTATCATTGCCACGAGGTGAAATATCATTCAGATTTCTTGAACAAAGTCCAGCTTGAGCAACAGCCAGTGAGAGCTTTGTGCTGTTATCTGGAAGGGCAGCACAAATCCAGTCACTTCCACTGGCACAACGAGGGCACATGTCCCTGTGGCTGGAAAGTCAAACACTCCCTGCAGGCCAAACCCTTCACAGAGCAGGTTCCTACACACACTCTGAGTGACTGAGGAAGGGGAGCCCTCCCTGTCAGCAGAGGCTGAGATGTAAGTTAGGCTGGATGATACAACTGAAAATCCAGCTGATTTAAAGAAGCTTTGCAGCAGAAATGAAATACCAGTTGTGTCCTGGTTGAGCAGTGAGAAACCAGCAGACACTTCCCAGCAAATGTAGGAAGAAGTGTCTGGGATTTGAGGATCAGTGGAGGGAGAACAAGACCCTTCACACGTGAAAGGCAGCACAGACCTGTCCTGGGTGCTACAATCACTGCCAGCAGTGTCTGAATGTACCAATGTTTGTGTGCCCTGGGCACTCACTGCTACACACACCAACAGCTCTGGTTACCATTGAGGGAGTCTGAAAAACGTGCCTGGGAGCAGCTCAGGCAGAAGACAAAACAAAGCAAAGCAGAACGTTCTGCATGGGAAATTCTGCATTGACCCAACCTGTTACTAACCCATCTTTGCCTTTATCCCAAGCAAACTGAAATGTGGGAGGAGGACACTGTGCCCCGGTGACTCTGCGGTGTCCCAGGCTGGAGCAGCAGCTCCGTCTCCTGCACTCAAGTGGCCCCTCCGTTCAGGGGGTGGCTTTAAAGCCCTGCAGCCCCGCAGGACCCTCAGGTCACCCTCCCCTCTCTGCTGAGCCCTGGCCCCTGTGCCAGACCCATCACCCACCCTCTGCCCCGCAGAGACACAACCTGCAGGGGGGGATCAATGCCAGCCACCACCCGGGGCTAATTCCCACCCCGAGCACACAAGAAGCGCAGCTCAGGGGTGTCATTCAGTTTTCCTCCCTCCTGCTCCCAGCAAACAGCACCTCCCACCCCACGCTCGGAGGGTCGATCCTCCCCTCGCCCCCTCTCTCCGGCTGTCCCGGAGCACGGGGAGATCCCTGCGCCCCTTCCCCTCTCCGCTCTGCCCCGCATCGCCCCGCATCGCCCCGCACACACACCCCGCGGGGCCGTGCGGGGATGCTCCGGGCGCTGCAGGTGCGGGGCCGGCCGGGACCACCTCCCGGAGCGGCCGGGACGTGCCCGAGGGCCGGGCAGCTCCGCGGAGCATCCGTGGGTACCAGCACTGCCCCACGGACACTGCGAGCTGCCCCACGGACACCCCGCATCCCCCTCCAGAGCCCGTGCGCTGCCCGACGGTCACTTCCACTGTCCCACGGGCACTCCGTCCCCCCTCCCCGGGTCCTCAGCGGTGCCCCACGGACACTCCACATCTCCTCCAGAGCCTGTGCACTGTCCCACGGACACTCCCACTGTCCTCGACGCTGCCCCACGAGCACTCCGAGATGCCCCACGGACACTCCGAGATGCCCCACGGACACTCCGCATCTCCCTCCAGAGCCCGTGCGCTGTCCCACGGACATTCGTGCTCCCTCCCGGGTCTCGGCGCTGCCCCACGGACATTCCGAGATGCCCCACGGACATTCCGAGATACCCCACGGACACTCCGCATCCCCCTCCAGAGCCCGAGCACCGTCCCACGGACAGTCCGTCCCCCCTGCCCGGGTCCCGGTGCTGTCCCACGGCCACCCGGCGCTCCCCCCGTGTCCGCGGCGCGGAGGCGGTGTCGGGGCCGGTGCCCACGGGCGGTGCTGACCCGAAGTAGGCGGCGGCGGGCGGCGGCGGCAGGAGGAGGAGGAGGAGGAGGAGGAGGATGCGGCTGAGGGCGGCGGCGGAGCGCATGGTGCGGGCGGTGCCGGTCCCACTCGCCCGGGCCGCCCGGCGCCGCGGCTCTTTAAGCGGGAGGCGGGGCGGCCCCGTCCCGTCCCGTCCCGTCCCGTCCCGTCCCGTCCCGTCCCGTCCCACCGCCGCCGGGCACCCCCGGGGCTCCCTGGGGACCCGCCGCCCCCCCAGACCCCGGGGACGCCGGGTCTCTCCATCCCCGCGGGACCCCTCCATCCCTGCGGGGGCTCTCCATCTCCGGGGGGTCCCTCAATCCTCACGGAATCCCTCCATTCCCACGGGATCACTTTATTCCCGTGTGGTCCCTCCAGGTCGGCGGGATTCCTCCATCCCCGACGGATCCCTTCATCCATTCGAAATCCCTCCATCCCCACGGGATCCCTCCATCCCCACGGGATCCCTCCATCCCCGCCGGGTCCCTCCATTCCCGTGCAATCCCTCCATCTCTGCGTGGTCTCTCCAGCCCACGGGATCTCTCCATTCCCTCGGGGTCCCAGGGCGACCCTCGGGGCTCGGCGGCTCCCGGCCCGCGGTGGGGCATCGGCAGGGCCCGCACCAGGCTCGGGGCTGCCCGGCAGTGCCCCATGGGATGGTAACAGTGGGGACCATCCCGATCCCAGCTCAGCGCTCCGTGGGTCGCTGTTTGTACGGGACGGACACGCTGGGGAGGAGGTGAAGAGGCACCTGCTGTGCCCGGGAATGCAGCACCCCCAGCACAGCCCTCCTTCTGCTCGGGCTCCGGGCGCTGATGTTCATGGGTGCAGCAGGTAGATCCCAACACGTCCCACAGCATGGGCAGGCACATCTAACCAAACGTGATGCAAAAGCAACATCTCATAGAAATGCTGGTGGGAAGGACCCTTTGGAGATCTCTGGATCATCCCCCTGTCCCAAGACAGGCTGGTGTCAACTCTAGAGAAGGATGGCTCTGACGTCGTCCAGCCAAGTCCTTCAGATCTTCAGGGATATCCATCCCCACAGCCCTCTGTGCCCTTGTCCTGCAGATGCACAGCCCTCCAGGGGCAAGTGTTGTTTGACATCCCTCCTGATCCTCCCAAGGGCAATTAGACAAACGTTCATAGAGAAGCTCAGCAACAAATTTCCAGAACCCAACAGTGGCCTTTGCGACAAATGTTAGGAAGGTGCAACCCTGATCACCTGAAAACACTGACACAAAATGCCAGAACTGTGGAGCCCACGTGTGGAAGGGCTCTAGGCAGGCAGACAGGCACATGGAACCCCAGGCAATAAAAGGGTCACTGCCCTGAGCTGGTGGTGTCCTGCTGACTGTCCCACCCTCCTCCAAACGTTGTGTGTCTGGGAGGTGCTTTGCAAACAGCACAAAGGTGTGTGAGAGGCTCTAAAATCAAGCCTTTCCTAGCAACAACCCCAGGGGAACCTGGAATTGGTCCCATCCCTGCAGCAGGATCCTCAAATGTCTCAGGATGGGGAGGGGACATTCCTGTTCTCTACTCCTGGGACCAGAGTTGTTCTCCAGTCTGTTCTTGGGCTTCTCCTGTTTGTTCCCTCTGTGGGTGCTCCTCATGGCACTTCCCCAGGGAAGAACATCCCTGTAACCCCTCCCCTGCCTGGCAGAGATGGGCTGTCCAGGACTGGTGATTTTAGGAGAGGGATTAAGGCAAGTAGGGACAACATTAACAGTCTCCAGTCCTACTACAGTAAGAAAAGAAAGGCTTGCTCTCCTTCCATGCTCTGATCTGAGCTGGGCCATGCCCCTCCACCCATGGCCACACACGAGGTGGAACAGCCTTGTTTTTTGGGAAGGCAACCAGAGGAAGGTATGTGGCTGCATGTCAGAAAAGTCTGGATTCATGAAGGCAGTAAGATGGGAGTCTCACATACCATGAAAAATGAGGGGAAGAAGGGAAACACAATTGTATCCAGCCCTTTCAGAACTCCCCAACATCTCATACTCCTCACTGTTCTGGGGCCCCACTCTTGGTGTCCCCTCTAAACCTGCTCTGCAGCCTTGTTGTCCAAATATCCAAGGAGCAGCAAAGATCCATTTTGCCTGTTACTCTGAGAAGCTTTTCTCCTTTTCTGCCCTTGGACAGGCTCATTAAGTAAGACACAGACTTGCTCATTTTATTGTCCCTGATCAGGGGTATTTGCAGAAGAATGGCTTTTAGTGCCTTTTTGGTAGAATCCCAGACTGGTTTGGGTGGGAAGGGGCCTTAAAAACCATCAAGTTCAAGCCAAGGCAGGGACACCTTCCACGAGCCCAGGCTGCTCCAAGCCTGGCCTTGAACACTTCCAGGGAATCCACATTTCTCACCAAATTGTATAGGAATGACTAGGAGTTGGGGTTTGCTTTTGAAAACCCTCTCAATTCTTTTCTCACTTCTTGCTACGATGAGAGCATGCAGAGGGCACGAGGCTGGCATCAAGGAATCATGGATAGCAACATTTTCTGGGAGCACATCACAGAATGTGATTGTACATCTGGGACTGCTCTTCAGCCACAAGGACAGGTGACCCAGCCAGACCATGGGGACAGCTCAGGAAGAAGGCAGCCCCCACCTCCAGCTCTGAGAGGGGAACCACATGGAGAGCACCGTGTCGTGCTCACAGTGCCACAACCAAACCTTGATGTCTCTGGCAAAGAAGACCACAGTGCAGCCTCTGCAGTTCTCCTGCTGGGACTTGCTGTCCAGATTTGGGTTCTCTGGTGCACCGGAGTCCCAATCCCTGGAGTATTAAAGCAGCCATGGTCCTGTCTCCCAGGCTTTTTGGGAAGCTGTGGCACCACTAAAGCCACTCCTGGGGGTTCAGCACCTCCATGTGCCAGAGGAGCTGCCTGGTGTGTGTTCCCTGCCCTGCCTGGGGAAGTCCATGCTGAGAACACTGGGGATAGAGCAGAGTTCCCACAGCACCTCTGCCAACAGACCAGAGGGAATGGGACTGGGGGTGGCTCCTGGACAAAGCTGGGAGGTACTTTTAGTAATTCCTGGAAGCCCAATACTGCTCTGCCCAACACAGATTGCCAGGTGAACCAAAAAGCCTCCCAGAGGAGGGCAAGAGCCACAGACCCCACAGGGACCTGCTGAGGGAGGGTGAAGAGGACTGGCCAGGATCCATGTGATGGAACACCCTCAGAGGACAATTAAGTGCTCAGGTAGGAACCTTTCAGTACCATACAGAGAATACCAAGGAAAGACCAGCTCCCTGAGGGCTGCCAAGGGAGGCAGGTCAGCAGTGCTGGGGAAGAGTACGTGAACACCTCTGGAAAGCCTGATGCGAGGAAGGGTCTTCACATACAATTTGGAGACCACAAAGTTACAGCTTTGGCAGCATCTATTCATATTGGCAAAGTTATGCTTGGCAGGACATATTTTCCTTTCTGGCTGGTGTGAAAGAGGGAACTTCAAATGGTTTGTGAGTGTCTGGGGAGGAGGTGGGAGCTGTGGGGCAGAGGGAGGGAGCAGCCACTCCACAGTGGGGCCATCCACAGCACATCCCAGTCCTGCTGGGGCTGCCAGGAGGAAAGGTCCAGGTTCTGGTCAAACTCTTCATGATGCCATGGAGGGGGTCTGTCATGTAGGTAACCTGTCCTTCTTGGTCCTGATTTCTTCTCTCTTCTGGGAGAGCTGGTGGGCTAAGGAAGGACAACCCTGGCTGTACCTGTTGCTTTTCTCATCCCAACCCACCGTGGCAGGACAGCTGGAGAGGAGTCTTCAGCAGGAGGGGCCATGTGGGACAATGTGAGTGTGACTCTTGTCCCCAGAGCTCTCTTCCTTCTTGGCTTATTGGAGAGTCACTCTAGAAGGGCCTGTCCCCATAATTCCTGTCTTGGGCACGAGGTGTGAGAGAGCCAGGTGTGGGGAGAGAAGGTGCCTGGTACAAGGAGGACCCATATGGAGGTGACTCTGGGGAACCTCAGGAGTCTGGCTGGTCAGTGAAGAGCTGGGTCAGAGGGAGGAGAAAGGGAGGTGTGTCTGAAGCAGAGAAGGTGTCAGGGGACACACTGGGCAGACCTGGAGGAGGACAAGGTGGTGGTGGAGGTGGACAAGAAGCAAGTCCAGGAGCAGGAATGTGGGTGGGTTAGTGCTGGGCACAAGACTTTGTGCCAACAGTAGGAATGCAAAAGGCTTTGCCAGAGGCCAGGTTGAGACTCAGGTGTGTTGAGGACTTGGCAGGAAAAGGACATAATACATCAGGGGAAGGGAAATCTGTGAAAATGGGAGTACCTGAGGGGGTCCCACCTGCTCCACTTGTTCCACTGCTCAGTACAAGGCCAAGGCTCAGGCTCTGTCATGGAGTTCATAACCCAGTAAATGCTCTAAAAGCCTGGAGAAAGGAGAACAGTTGTCTTCTGTCCTGGCATGTTGTTTCATCCCCATTCCTGCAGGGCCTGCTCCAGGGCTTGTCATTGTTGACATCTCTCCAGTTAAATTATTTTATTTCAGAGCTGATTTGATCTATGCTGTTCTGAAAGCAGTTTTAGGGATGTTTCCCAAGGCACAATGGTTGTATTTCTTCTAAACCAGGTGGATTCTGAGGCTGCCACTCATTGCCCTGGTCACTGTCCCGTAGCCATGTGGGCAAGTCCCCGTATCAGTAGTTATTTCACACCCACAGATTACACAGGGTTTTATCTGTGGCATTTCAAGGACTTCTTAATCAAATTTCAGTTGCCACCTGGCTTTATTTGATTCACAACAAAGGGCCATTTTAGGAGGCATATTGTGAGATTTTGGAGAAAAGGTATTTTGAGGGATTCATGCAAAGCAAAGCAAATTTCCCACTCAGTGCTCCAATGTACTGGAGTTTGGCTGCATAGGAATTTCTGATCCTCAGATATTGATCAAGGGCACTGGGAAAAATACTCACACTTTTCCAGCCAGAACCTTTGAAAAACCCACCCGACTCCTCATTTAAGGTGTAAATTAGTCCATACAACCATCAGAGGCTGGCAGCAGGTCCCATGCTCCAGAGAGGGCACCCAGAACCCCACGAAATGACCATGAAATGTGTTTTATCTCACAAAACAACAGTCTTTCTGAGCAGAAAAAGCTTTGAGATGGGCCAGTAAAATCCTTTCAAGGCCCTTGCTCGGGGACTCCATGACCAAACACCCAAGAGGAGGTGGATGGAGAAGTGACACCACCACAGAGCCATTCTCTCTACTCCAGATCAGTTCTCTCTTGGCTTCTGCAGAGCACAGAGTTGATCTGTCCCATCCCCAAGGCCTGAGTGATGATCCCGTTTCTGACATGCCCATGGGAAGTTTGTTCATCCCAAGACAGGTCATGTCTTCTGCAATAACTCACAACCTTCTGGCCACCACTGCAGCTCATGGCAGCACTGCCCAGCCCACAGCCCTTTGCAGGGGCCAGGCAGGGTGTTTGCAGGAATGCAGATCAGGAACAAGGGATGTCAGCTGATGTCCCACCATCCTCAGGAGTTGGGGTGTCATTGGCATTGCCAGTCCTCAAGGACCTCTTCTGATGGACCTTTGGGTGCGTGAGCCTCCTGCTCCTGCTGAACTCCTCTTTCCCAGCAGGCTGAGCAGACACACTTGGACTGTCCCAGACACCCCGATTCCAGCCCATGGCATGTTCTGAGTGTGCCTGGACTGCCCAGGTTCTGAGGGATCCTTTCCATGGTTGTTGGGGGTTACAACCAGCTTGGCAACCACCAGAGTCAGAATTGCATTCATCCTTTGGGCAGACCCCGGATCTCCAGATGACGATTCCCAGCCCTCCTCCAGTCATTCCATCATCCCTCAGTACCTTTGATCACCTCCATCCCATTTCCCAGCACCTGCTCTGGTTCTTCTGGGTCTTCACTGTCAATGAAGAAGCAGAATGGCAGGTATTCCATGTGTGTTTCACATTTTGGTCTCCAGTCATAATTCCTGATGTTCTGTTCTCCGTGATGACCATCCAGTAGGTTTGAGATGACATTTCTGTAGAAGGCTGTGCTTGGTTAAGCACTTGCTGTATGTTGGAAACTCATTGTCCAGAAATAGAAGCTGATTAATTAACTCAGATGGAGAAATCCAGACCACAGACACCCTTCTGCCATGACACAGATCTCCCTTCCCATGTCCCACTGTGAAAACAGTGCCCTCTCCACCAGCTCTAGGCTGAGGAGCAGAGCAGCCCTCAGCTCATCCCAGGGGACGTTCTGGGGCGCTGCTCCTTCTCGACCTCAGCATTTCTCTGCAGCCCCACTAACAATCAACACTGAGGCACAGGGTGGGATTTTGGAGTGGGACTCAATGACCCTGATGGGTCCCTTCCAACTCAGCATATTGTACAATTCTCTGATTTCATGATGGTTTAGGCTGAGATCCAGGCACAGGTGAGCCCCCTCCTACCTCACACAGGGGTGCAATGGAACAGGGAAAGATTTGGAGAATTACAGCAAGTCTGATCAGAGACTGAGAGGGGGATGTGGAGAAGGAGCTACAGGGTGGGGATCCTTCAGTCTGGATAAGGGACAACTGATGCTGGTACAACAGAGCTTGTCCAGACAGCTTGGTCTGGTAAGAGGGTGGACAAGAACTTACAATTATTGTGGCAACAAGTTAATCCAGATGGGGGCATTTTAAATAAAACCCCAAAACATTGGATGCCATTCTTCACACCAGGACATTGTCACCAGGAGCTGTGGGACTGCAGGTGACACTGTGTCACAGAAGCCAAATGTTCACCTGCAGTTTAAGGAGAAACCATGTAGATTTATGGAAGAAAAAAAACCAACCCACTGTTAAGAAAACCATCAACACTACCTTGGGCTGGGGAAGTCCCTAAGCTGCAAATTCTCAGTGTCTGGGAAGTTTTTCGTTACGTGCACATTCTGTTCCTGTGTTTTTCCCAAGGAATCTGCTTTTGCACGGCACTGCTGCTGGGATGGAGCCAAATTTCAGAATCTAAACAGAAAATTGGGGAAATTGTGAAACACATCAAAAGAAAAATCAAATTACAAAGGTGGAAAAATGAAAGCAAGGGACATGTCATGGATCAGAAACATACAAACCTCAGAAAGATGAAAGGCAGAAGGGAACATGATGAACCTCCTCTGGAAATGCCCATTGCTCCCTGACAGCATCCAAGGACCTGGTGGGGATTTCCTGGCGTGGTTTCGTCTGGAGAGGAAATGGGGCAGGATCCACAACCCCACTGGGGTGGGAAGTAGCCACAGGTACCCACCTGTCCCCTGGGCAGGGCTTGGCTGGAGCAGGGACACTGCTGGGGGGTCACCTGTGGGCCCTCGGGTGAGATGGAGAAGCAGCAGGAGACTCCAGAGGACCTGAAGGACAACTTGCAGTCCCCAGGTCTGTGTTCCCCAGGGTCTGCCTGTCCCCACGGATGCTGTGACCTGCACTGTGACCACACCAAGGGGGATTCCCAACCTAAATCCAGTCTGGACCTGATGTAAACTGAAATCCTGGATTTCCAGCTTCCTTTGTTAGGGAAAGGTCCATGTCAGTGCAGCAAGCCAAGTCATGGGAATGGAACAATCAGATGTTCTTCAGAGCAGTTTGAATTGAGCCCTGTTGGGGCTACTTGCTCAGGTCAAGGGTGTGTTGGGTCATCCAGGAAGGCCAAAGGGGCTGAAGTCTGGCAGGGAAACATGAACAATGTCCCTGCCCACAGCAGGGTGGTGGAATTAAATGTTCCTCAAGTTGCCTTCCAACCCAAACCATTCTATGATGAAGAGCCAAAATGAGGAGGCAGCAGAGACTGCAGAGCTGTATCTTCAGTAGGACCTGTTGTGGTCAGACAAGGGGTGATGATTTTAAACCAGAAGAGGTAGATTCACATTGGACATAAGGAAACAATTTTTTATGATAAGGGTGGGCAGGCCCTGGCACAGGGTGCCCAGAGAAGCTGTGGCTGCCCCATCCCTGGAAGTGTCCAAGGCCAGGCTGGACAGGGTTTGCAGCAACCTGGGCTGGTGGAAGGTGTCCCTGCCCATGGCAGGGGGTTGGAATGAGTTTGGCCTTTAAAGGTTCCTCCCAATCCAAACCATGCTGTGATTGCTCAAGACAGGATTGAAGAGCAGGGTTAAGATAGTCTTTGCACCCTGAAGGAAACAGAACAGAGAGGAGGTCACCCACCCTGGTCATGCCATGTCTGTCTTGCTGAGGTCCTAGGAAAGAGTCAACAGCTCAGAGAGGCCTCCAAGGAGGTATCTTTGATGGAAAAGGACTATTGATCACTATTAATACTCAAGCAGTCCACGTAGAACTTCAGGGCTCCAGGAGGGGAATCAAGGACAACTGACAAACTGAGCCAGTCTAAGAGCCCAGTGCTGCCCACAGGGGACTTCTCCCTGTCCTTTCTTCATCCCCCCTCTGCTCCCAGCATCAGTCCTGACCACTCTATTACACCCTGTTCTGCATAATCCTGCATTCTCAGTGATCTGAACCAGCCCAGAGAGAGCTCTGTGGGCCCTGAGCCCGTTCCAGGTGGGATGTGTGGATGGACACACAGCCCCTGGCAGAGGCAGAAGGGATGTGGAGAGCAGCCCCCTGCTCTGCCAGTGCTGTTCACTGAGCTCCCACCACCTCAGAGCTTCTCCTGAGAACCTCTTGTCCCAAACCTACCTGTCCTCATATCCAAACCCTGCAGCCACAACAGGCTCTGGGCATGAGCCCCTTGCGTTGCCAATCATGCCCCACCCAAGATGTCTTGAATTCATCCCTAGACTGGTCCTTTCCCCAGCTCTCCCAGCCGTGCCTGCAGCTCCCAGGTGCTGATGGTTTGGCAGGTGGGAACAAATTGTTGTTTCCAAAGCACTGAACACACATCTCATCAGTCAGGGGCGTTTTGATAGATGAGTCAGGTTGAGAAAACAAAACCCAGGGAGTGCAGCCAAGCAGGGACTGTCCTGCCCCTTACCCATCCTCGACCAGCAGGGCCACATTCCAAGAGTGGGACCAACTTCTTGGATCATTTTTGAACCCACAAATGCTTTGGGGAGCCGTTTTGAATCCTCTGGGTTTGCTTTAGCCCACAGTTTCCTGGCCACAGTGTGTGGGCCAGTGCTGAGTGCTCTGAGCTTCCTCTTGCAATGAGCTGCACTCTCCAGACACTGCTCTGGGAAATGAGCACGGAGAGCACAAACAGCCACACACAGGAGCAAGGAAGTGATTAAGGGCAAACAAAGTGGATGTGGATGCCAGACTTGAGGGTTCTGAGGGAAGGAATGGACTACTAACAGCCTCAAATCGATCATCTGCTGTTTCTTTAGCAAATAAATTGAAGTGGGGGAGAGCCAGGGAGACTTAGAGGCAAAACACTGTGTTGAGAGGAATAGAAAAGAACAGAACAGAAATAAATTTGGGCTGAGAGAGAAGGAAGTGTTGATATGAAGCACACACCAGTGAAGAAGACAGTAGGGGTTAAAAACATTAATATTGAAGCTATAGCTTAGTAAAAAAAAAAAGTGATTAAAATCTACCAATATAAACCTCCATGCAGATTTGGCAACCCAGGCTCTCCTGGGGGATTTACATTCCTTCCTTCTGCAGAGGGAAAAACATCACACCCTGAATTAGCAACTCCGACTGTCCGAGGGGAAACCTCCCCCTCGCAGGGATGGCTCGACTTTGAGGTCTAAATTTGCAACCTAAATCTGTAAAACTGGGCTGAATCCGTGGCAGAGGCGGGTCCTGCCCCGGCGCTGGTCCAGGCTCTGCCAGCAGGTGACACTGTGTCCCCAAGGATGGCGCACCAGGGGCTTCCCGGGAAAAACCTTTCCAAACCCTTGGGAATGGTGTTCGCTGTTTGCCCCTGCCCTGTGGACTCCCCTGCTGCTCCTGGAACCCTTTTCTGCCCGAATCGCCCTTGCCCTGAGCTCCTGCGGGGAGGTGTGAGCAGTGAGGGGTCTCTGCTCCCGGGGGGACACCCCATCACTCCTCGGTGACATTGACCACACAAGTGACTGGTGACTTGGACTTTGCCTCTTGGAGCATCACCTGGAGCGATTCCATCCCAGAGAGTTGGGGGAGATGGGGTGCAATGGGCTCATCCCCCGTGTGTGGTTCTTCTGGAATAGCTGTTTTCCTGCATCCTCCCGGCTGGGATGCCCCAGTGATGGGCACTGCCAGGCACTGCCAGGCACCCAGGGCCCTGTGCCAGGTGTTTGCAGTGATACCCCTTGTCTGTGCTTTGCAGGACAACCCAGCTTTGTCTGTGGTGGGACCAGGAAAGCACCAGTGGCCCAGAGCTCCCACCCACCCCAGGAAGGGCCATGGAACAGCCTGGCCAGAGAAGCTGTGGCTGCTCCATCCCATCCCTGGGAGTGTCCAAGGCCAGGTTGGACGGGGCTTGGAGCACCCTGGGCTGGTGGGAGGTGTCCCTGCCCATGGCAGGGGGTGGCACTGGATGGGCTCTGAGGTCCCTTCCCACCCAAAGCATCCCGGGCTCCGTGCCCCACGTGGCAGCTCCACTGGATGGCACTGTGTCCATGCTCCAGAGCGCTCCTGGCATTCCCCCCATCCTCTCGTGTTTGTTCCCCAGAGCACAGAGCACTGGTGGGAGGCAGCTGGGCTGCAGCTCAGCAGGACCTTCTGCACTCCCCGCACTGCATTTTTGGACAGTCTCCCCGTAAAACCAAAATGTTTTTTTAGAAACACCAGCAATTGAGAATCAGCCACTGGTTGCAAAGGTGTGAGCAGGACAAAAAATGCTGCCCACACCAGTTCTGATTCAGAAACGTGCACTCTTGTGGTCACAGAGACAGGGATTCTGCTCCAACACACAGGCAACCTGCTTGGTTCTGAATGCACGTTCCATTAAAAATGGGATAACAAATCAAAAGGAGCAATAGATAAAGGTGGCACTGATGTAAATAGAGATTGCCCACCACAAAAAATCTTATTTTTACAGCCGTGATTCACCACTTACCCCATAAACAGGAGAGCAGGAGGATGAGGGGGTAACTCCAGGAGAGGAGCACGTGGCTGTGATGGCACAGTGACAGAGAAGTTTAAGCAGAGTGGTGATCAAAGAGGGTCTGAGGAACCCACCTAAGGAACCCCCACCTAAGGAACCCCCACCTAAGGAACCCCCTCCTGAGGAGCCCTCACCTGAGAAACCCTCCCCTGAGGAGCCCTCACCTGAGGATCCCTCACCTGAGAAACCCTCCCCTGAGGAGCCCCCACTTGAGGATCCCTCACCTGAGAAACCCTCCCCTGAGGAGCCCCCACTTGAGGATTCCTCATCTGAGGATTCCTCACCTGAGGAGCCCTCACCACTCTCTCTGAATTGAGAACACTGTAGGGTGGGTACAGACAGGACCACGCTGACTGGGCGATGCCCCAGTTGGCTTTTTTGCCTTGTTATGCAACAGAAATGGATTTACAGGGGTCAGAAGTGAAGCTCTGATATCTTTTTAGCTCCAGGAAGCTCCAGCTTCCCCCAGCAATAAGACCTCCAAGGGTGGCCCACTTGTCAAGCTACATGATGGAAAGATGATGCTCACACACTCACAGGGGTGCAAGTTCCTTTTATTTTTGTCTGTAGACAGCAGGCAAGGCACTGCAGAAGTGCCAGGCACAGAGCCTGGAAATTGTCAACTGCTCTGCAAAGCAGGACCATGGCAAGAGCTGAGAAATAAAGTCCTGGTTGGGAGTTAGGAGGATGGGATGTGTGTCCAGGGATAAGCACTGGGAACAGGACAGAGAGCTGCCCAGAACAGGAAACTCTGGCAAAGACAGGCAAAGACCTGCCTGCAAACACTGTCCCAAGGGGTGGCAGCTGCTCTTCATTCAGTGCCACCAACCTCCCTCCCTCAAAGGTCAGCTCTTCCTGAGCAGAGAGGTTCTCCCCTGGGGATGGGATGCTGAGAGACATCACTGAGCTCCTGGTGAGCCAGCAGGGTCCATGTCTGAATTCCTGCCGGGATCCCAGGACTGTGCCCACTTTCAGGACAGCTTTGCAGGGCATATAACTCTGCTTGCCCCATGCCCAGTGTTTGGCTGCCTTACCTGCTGCCTGGAGCTGGGAGAGTGAGGGAGCAGGAGCCTGGCTTTGTACCCATCAGTGGGATGGTTCCTGCGAGGGTGATCTGGGCTATTTAACTGTTTTGTGTTATTATCATACCCAAAAGATAAGTAGTTAATACACTTGTAAAGCAATACAGCATCATCTCATTGAAGTGCTTGTGGGAAGGAGCCTCTGGAGGTCTCTAATCCATCCTCCTGCTGAAAGCAGGACTAAAGCTGGAAGGTTTCCCATGGTTTTCTCTGCCTGAGTCTACAGAACCTCCAAGGATGGGTATCCCCCCTCAGCCTCTCCAAATAATAAGATCCCTTCCAACACAGTTCTGGCTTTAAAAAGAAGACCAAAAAGCTGATGGAAACAAGCCAAGGTCTGTCCTATCCTACATTGGCACTTGGATCCTTCAGCCCCACTCAGTGCCTGGCTTTGCTCTCAGAGGGTGAGAGCCAGGGCAGGTTGTCCACGCTGACCTGGCCTCTCCCTCTGCCCCTCTGCCCCTCTGCCTCTCTGCCCCTTTGCCTCACTCCTGGCACAGCATCCAACACCTCAGGGCACCCCAGAGTGGGAAAGGGGCTCTGGAGCAAAGTTCTGAGGGTTGGGAGGGAGAACAGGTCCCACTTCATGTCCCAGCCATTCCTGCTCTTTCAGAGCTCATCACCAAAGGTCCTGAGTACCCCCAGAACACAAAAAAGTAGAACTGGGCTCTGATAGCCAGCTGAGCCCATCTGGCAGGGGGTGAGAGCTGCAGGCTGAGCTGTGCTCTGCTCCCAGTGCTGTCCTACACCTGCAGGAGACTCTTGCTCTTCCTGGCACCTCTGCCTTCCCTTTGCCTTTTTGTCCCTTGTGTATAACCCCAAATGGACCTGAGCAGGACCTTTTGCAGAACATCACACTGTGGACTGGAAGTGCAAGCACCCAGCTCCAACCCCACTATGAGGAAGACCCCAGAGCAAGACCCCAGTGCACAACGTGAGCTCTACAACACAACTTTGGGGCTTGTGTTATGCAACTGTCACTGGAGAAATCAGGGGAGGCAGCACAGAGCTGGATTTATCCCTTTCACTGCAGCTTCTGGCACTTGATCAGCAGATCCCTCCTGAAAACCCAAGAGCTGTGGCAAGCAAGAAAACTGTCTCCAGCCCCCCTGGAAGGAGCGTTCACCCCCCTTCCTGGTGGAGGCTGTTTGGGTGCCAGGGCTGGTGTGATGACAGACAATGTGAGCTGTTTGTCAGCTCTGAACACATAAAAATTCCGTAACTCCAGAGGAACTGGGGGTGGCGAGTTGTGGCGAGGGAATAAAGGGCTGGAAGAGGCAGAGCCCTGCCCTGTGGGGATGGGTCCTCAGGGCAAAGGGGGCACAACTTGTCCTAGATTTTTCCCCACCCCCTTTTTTTTTCTCCCTGAGATCCGAATGTATAATTGCAAGAGGGGACAAGGGGGAAAATGAGCTGAAGGCTCGTAACTGCAGAGGCCGGTCCCTGTGAGCAAAGGGCCACATGTCTCCTTTTATCGCCAGCCATAATTCCCTCCTTGGCTCAAAGGCGGCTGTGAAAAGAGCAGGACTGGTTCAAACTTCCTTGGGGTCTCCGTGGCAACCAGCCCTGCAGGAGCCTTTTCTTCCTTTCCCCATTTTCCTCTTTTGTTGTTGTTGTTGTTGTGTCATTAAAACTTCCCGGATTGAGTCCCCACCAGGCTGCTCTGCAGGCACCTCTCCAATCCTCCTGCCTGGCTCCAGCCAGCTGCCCTCGCCCCTCTCAGCCCCTGCACCACCAAAGCCCAGTCCAAACCCGGCCCCAGATCAATAGAGCCCAGTCCAGCCCAGCAAAGCCCAGACCAGATACCTGTCCAGGTGTTTGTCCTGTCCTACTTCACCCTCCGCAGTGTTTTTGCTCTCCAGCCCAACATCCTCACAGCGATCAAGTCAAAGTGGTGACTCCCTGACCCCTCAGGCTGGGCTGTCTCAGGAGGGGGGTGGGTGTTCCACACCTGCTCCCCCTGCTCTGTGGGCACAAGACTGAGAAGAGCCCCTCTTGCATCAAGTGTTTGGGCACAGAAAGGGCTCTTGGAGCCCCAGGACCAGGAAGAGCCCTGGCCATGCCCATGCCAGGTGCAGCAGAGACCTCACAGCCACCCTCTGAGTGCAAGGGACAACTGGAGAAAGTGGCAAGAAAGACAGAGATCTGTGTCATCCATCCCTACCTTGGCAGCACCATTAGCACGGGGAGTGCAGGGACTTGGAGCTGGGGGGAAAAGGAGAAAACATGGTTTAGAGCTGCTCTCATGTTGTGTTGGCTGTGCTGGACTGTGCCAGCTCCCTGCTGGCATGGCCAGGGCTGGCATGTGGGGAGGTCTGGGGTGTGGGCAGTGAGTATCTCAATTCTTCTCTCTGTGACCGGTGACAACACCCAGGGAAGGGCTGGAGCTGTGTCAGGGAGGGTTAGGATGGACATCAGGGAAAGGCTCTTCCCCCAGAGGGTGGTGGGCACTGCCCAGGCTCCCCAGGGCAGTGGGCACGGCCCCGAGGCTGCCAGAGCTCCAGGAGGGTTTGGACAATGCTCTGAAGGACAGGGTGGGATTGTTGGGGTGTCTGTGCCAGGAGTGGGACTGGGTGATGCTTGGGAGACCCTTCCTGTCAGAGTATTCTGTGATGTGTGATTCTAGACAGGGTCATTACCTGTGAGCTCAGCACCCTGGGCAGGGTCTGGGCAAGGAGAATGTCTCCCATCCTCACAGTGCACTTCCCCTACAGTGTGTCTGACCACACAGCCCAGGAGACAACACTGACATAAATTCAGCAGCTCCTTTCCCTCCAGCAGCACAGGAACCCCCTACATCTGAGCAGGCTGTGACTTCCAGCTACACCATCGTGGGAAGTCAGAGCCTGCAGCAAACCATGGCTGGTCTCATCTCTCAGCAGCCTCTGGGACAAGGCCAGACTGGAGTCCTGGGGAAGGAGAGAAGGAAGGAGAGGACTGACTGTTCTCCCTTTGCTCTCCATCCCTCCCCTATCCCTGGGATTCCTCCAGGTGTCAAGGTAGACAGAGCTGCCTTCAAACAATCCAAGACCTGGGGCATCATTTCTTCGTATGCTCAGCTCGTGCAATTCCTCAGATTTACTGCAGCTCAGAGGGGCAGCTCAGCCTCTCACACTGACTGAGGCTGCCCTTGAACACAGGAGGGGGAAAACTGCCCTTCCCTTCCAGTTTCAGAGGGACAACATTCACTCTCTGGGACATCTTGGGGCTGCCCCCCCACCAGCCAGGTTTGTATCTCCCTGGCACACCCTCAGCCACCTCTGCTCCCTCACATTTGCCCCCGTGCCAACCTCGGACACACCAGTTGACACCTGCTCAGCCTTCCAGCTCACACCTCTCCTGGATCCTCAGCTCTTACTTCAAATTGATGTCAAAAATCACATCGTTGTGCAAGAAATCCTTCTGGGACCTTTTCCACAGGCATTCCCCTGCCCAGAGTGGCTCAGGTGAAGACTGAACACAACCTTAAATGACATCTGAAAATAATTTTCCTAATTAAAGCTGGTGGATGGTGGGAAAAATTGTCCTACTGGGCCTTTACTGCAGAAGAGAGCAGGAGTGGCTTGGATGACGTGGGTGCAGCAAGAGGAGGTGAGAAGGGCAGACTTTAAAACTGCATCCCAATAATGTCCTTGTATTTACTGGAGTTTGAGATGGGTTTCATTGCTCCAAGTTGCCATAGTCACTAAAACCCCTGAGTTAGGGCTTCATTGGGTGGTTCCTTTTCTGAACATCTCTGTGGCAAGATACAGGAAAGGTCTGAAAATCTAACAGAGCTTGAGATGTGAGGTGCTGCAGGAATTTAAGCAGGTGACAGTGAAATAAAGATGTTTTCACTCACGGTCTGTAAGAGCTCCAGGTCAGTGGCACCCAGGCACTGAGATGAAGTGTCCTTAGAAAATTCCTGGCTCACTGGCAATGGTGGAGGAGCCAGGACTCAGCATTTCCACTTGACATATTTCCTGTGATTCCCTGGCCACAGGGCAGGGGAGGTGTGAATAGAAAGGAGAACAACTGAGCCACAGCAGCATCATTTACCCTTCCTGTGCCCTTCAAACATGAGGCCTGGGGTTCCAGATCTGCTCCTATGTTCTTCTGCTCAATATTTGGGAAGTCTGTGATTCATGCCCCATGGTGTCCTGGCTCAGGGCTGCACAGGGGTGAGACAGCTCCCTCCTGAAGGGCTGACAGGACACACAGAAACAGGGACTGCCCCAGGTTTATAATAAAGGAATACAGGGACAGATAAGGAACCTGAGACAGCAAAACCATACAAGGAGTCATTGGCAAAGCTGAGAACAAAACCCTAGGTTCCTGAGTTTCCATCTGAGAGCAGGTACTACAGCAGGTTCTTCTGCCAGTGTGTTAAAATACACCCTTTTGTTTTAAAGGGGAAAAAAAAACCCAAACCAAACCAGAACTCCCAGTGCCTTGGCCACAAGACTGGGATATTGCAGCACATTTTTGGTTCAGAAGAGTTTCTACCACCACTGGAAGACAAAAAATATCCCAAGTGGAGGAATTCTATACCATCAGCTTAAAATAGTTTGTAAAGAAATGGAGTGAGGTACAGGCTATTTGCAGAAAATATAAGCCATAAAGTCATTCCTAAAACACTGAACTCAGGGAGTTTGTTACCTCAGCTCAACAGCCATCAGACCTTCAGACAAACCTGACTTCCCTCTGTGTTTTGCCCACATCTTCAGCAAAGGGAAACTTCAAAAAAAAATTAAAAATCAAATAGAAGCAACATCATGGTGCTCATCTGAGCAGGTGAAGGTGCATTTTCCTGCAGCCATGGATACTTTTCCCTGTGGGTAAATCTCCTGGAGGACCCTGAATGGTGAAAGGCACCTTTCCTGCCACTCCACAGGGGATCTGAGCCTGTTTAGAAGTGGCATTAAAGCTGAGCTGGAGCAAACATGGGCATGAAGCTCCCAGCAGGGACACAGGGTGTGCTCTCTGGGCCAGGCAGTGCCAGGTGGCAGAGAAAAGCATCTCATGGTTGCACCGCCAAAATGGGTGAACCTTTAGAATGTGAGCCCAGAACACCAAGCCCAAGATGAAAAGCTGAAGTCTTGAAAGGCCACCTGGGCTCTACAGGATGGTGGGAAACAGCAGGACAAGTCACAGTCCCTAGAGCAGTGATGAGAAAAGTAGAGGATAAACACAGGGAAACACATCAGGCAGCAGAAATTATTATGGATAACATGAAGCATCAGGTAATTGGTGTAAAAATGACAGGAACCCCCAAAAGGGTACTCTGTAAGTGTACAATATGTTTGCAAAACATTCCCCAGTCCTACAAAAAGCCTCATCTGGGGACTACAAAGAGAGGAAACTGCTCTGGACATCACTGGCAAACAGGTTTTTATGAGTTCCCTCAACAAGAGGGCTTTAGTTGACACATTTTCAAGTGGTCTGAAGCCTTTCCCTGTCACCCCAACAAGGCAAAGGAAGTTGCCAAGGTACTGTTGGAAGAACTAATGCACCCATTTGGAATTCCACGGGGAATGTCAGCTCACTGGTGGCACAGCACATCGAGAGGATCCACGGAGAGTGTTCCTGCCCGAGGACCAGAAGTGATGAACATCCACCAGGCCCTTCTTTGAGCTCCTCTGCTCAGGTGTTAACACAGGAGGGCTCTTTCCAGGCAGCATGGACTGAGATGTGAAGAACCAGACACAGCAGAGGAGAAGAGCCTGTTGGAGCCAGGGGGAACACGAGGATCTAGGAGAGAGATTTGGCCAAGAAAGATGAGGAACAGGTAAGTTTAGAGGGAAATGTTAATGTTCACAGCAAACAGAGCCCTCAGAAACACACAGGATTTCAGTAGCTTGAGCTGGAAGGGACTCACAGAGCTTGAGGAAGGATTTCTTCATCTCTTTACATACCTGTATATAAGTATGTACGTTAGGACTGATGGCTACAGCCATCAAAGCACTAATGCCCTGTTTTACCTCCACTTTAGACAATAAGACCAAAAATTAGGTCTTCAAACCAACAACCCCAGTTGATTCTAGGACTTGAAACTCCTTAAAAGACCACTGTCCGGGAGATCCACCTTCTCAGCTCCTTTTCTGGCCATGCCCAGAAGTGCCCAGATGTGCAGTTCAACCTCCAACACCCAAATAAACCACCCTCCACCACTGACCTGAGGTCGAGCTGCAAATCAAGCCCTCTGATACTGCCTAAGCCCCCTCTGACATCATCCATCCATCCATCCATCCATCCATCTCTCATCCCAGACCATCCACCTCTTGCCCTCAGCTGTGAGGTTTGAGTTGTCCTCTTCACATCACACTGCTCATGGGGTGACTCCACCAGGAGTGGTCTGAGCTCCCTGTGTCTCACACTCATCAGTGCTTCAGTGCATTGAAATCCATGCTGAGAAGGAATCCAGGAGGCTCCATTGTCCCGTCACCTTCCCCAGGCACTTGGTTTCTTCCTGCTGGGAACTCCAATGGAGAAAGGAAGAAAAGCTGAAAGAAGGAAAAGTTGGACCAGTCAGAGGCCGAGGGGAAGGAGAGGCACATTCCCAGTGTGGTTACAATGCTCCTTTGCTGGAGTGTTGTTGGAATAAACCAAAGGATCTCTTTGGATTCCTCGGCCCCTCTAGTGACCACGTTTGCAGGACCACAATGTCCCACAACACAGAAGGACCTTTATACTGACATTGTAAAGGCAACAGGACTTTTCTTGAGCAGCCAAACCTCTGGCTTCCTCAATTTCTTTCATTTCTGGGCATTTTGAAACTGGCCTATAAGAGTCAATATTGCCAAACTAGACAGAGTGATGTGATTGAAAAGACCCTCAGTTAATAAACCTGTCAGTCAGCAGCACAAGGAGGTACCTATGAGTGAAATTTTGAAATTGTACTCTTTGGGGTAACTGTCATTTGCTCTTAGAAATTACATTTAAAATTAATGTTTGCTGTAGAACTTATAAATATTTGCTCAGGCTGGCATGAAATACCCCCCAGATAATTTTAGCATGTATGCATCAGATTTTCATTTCACAGCAGAGAAGACTCAAAGTAAGTCTGTTCCTTTCCCAAACAATGTTGTCTTCATCCCTGTGAGACAAGTCCTGCCATCCCAAGGCTTTGGGGATCAAGGCTGATACAACCAAAGACACAACTGAAATCTGCCATTGTTTTTCTACTCATTTCAGAGGGAGAAACTTGGAGCCCAGAGTGACTGGTTTGGGACAGTAAGGACCTTCTACTCACTGGATCTCCAAGCCAAAGCAGCTACAGACACCCTTGAAACACGGTGTCTTCACAAAAGCTGAGAGAACATGAATGCCTGATGATGGTGGGACAAACAGATGTGCAGGGAAGACAAAGAGAGCAATGGGAGGGAGAAGTTCAGAGGAGCACAAGGATGGGCAACTTGAGAACTTCATCAAAGGCCATGGAGAGTTTTTCTGAGATTTCAGTCACCTGGGATCAAACCTTTCCCAACCCAGTGTTCATCTTTCAGGACCTGTCTGTGGCTGTGCCAGTGGTGCTGGGCAGGTGCAGGGCTGGGTGGGCACCGTGGCATCTCTGCTGCTGTTGTAGCACAGCCCCTGCTGAGGCAGCACCGAGACCTCTGGCCATCTCACAACAAATAAAGGCTCTGGGTTTGGGTCCTGGGGTCACTTTCCCTTTGGGTTTCCTGCAGAGGAAGCACTTTGTAGCTGGTTATTGGCTTGGTTTATAAAACCAAGCATCAAGAGATTAATAAAGAGGATTCTGATCGACAGGAACGTCTCAGCCACCAGAGAATCACAGAATGATTAAGCTGGAAAAGACCTTCAAGGTCTTCGAATCCAACCATTAACCCACCACCACCAGGTCCACCCAGACCTTAATGATGGTCTCCAAGCAACATTCAGTTCAGATTTCCAAGGCTGTCCCCAACTGGATTTCTGCAGTGCCTGAGATTTTCTGTCTGTCCCCTTCCCTGGGCTCTCAGTCCCCTGGGACATTCACTGCAGTCTCTCTGTTTGCTGCCCCTCTAAGAGTTTGGCACTTTAATGGCAAAAATTCTGGCACTCAGTACTTTTAACCCTTATTCTGTTTGTGCAGCCCCAAAACAGGCACCAGCAGAGGCACAAACCTGGGCAGCACTTTCAGCTCTGCTATTCTGGACAGGCTCACAGGGGCTTTCCTGGCATTTCACACCCTCCAGGGGCTTCCTTTAACCAGTAAGTGAAAAGTGCCTGTGACCATTGCCTGGAATGAGACTGACAGGGGCACAGAACCACCTTCATCAATCCTGGTAAACTCCTTTATCCTCCACAAGATGTGGGTCACACCTTAAGGGTCTATTTGGAGTAGCTCCTGTTCCACAGTAACCCCAAACTGTGACTCAAGTTTCCACAGGGCTGTGCAGGTTGGCCCATTCCAGGGTCTGTCTGCACAGGTAAAAACATGGACAACACAGTTCAAGAGCCAGGGGAGATTCCCAGGTAGTGTTTAATTTAGTGGAACAGGCTAAATTCGTATTTCAAAATGCTCCTTTGACAATCATTGCCTTTTTAAACACGGATAATTATGTTCAATAAAACATATCTGGGTGTCAGTAAGAGTTTTGCCAGGACAGACTATACCCAACACAACCTTGGGGATTTGAAATTCCATAAGAGAACAAGCCTTATTTAACATCTATGATGGGTCACAGAGAGCTGGAGAAGCTGGTGAAGAGCTAAGGTGTGAACTGCTGCTGGGTGTCCCCTCTTGGGTGTGTGATGGCCAGGAAACAAATCACCACTCCTGAGAGCAGCTCTGCACTAACTCACTGTTCAAACACATGAATATCATTAAGAACTGGAAATCGAGAAACACAGAAGCAAGAGGCAGGTGCATCACAGAATCCTGGAATAGTTTGGGTGGGAAGAGACCTCAAAGCCCACCCAGTGCCACCCCTGCCATGGGCAGGGACACCTTCCACCAGCCCAGGGTGCTCCAAGCCCCGTCCAACCTGGCCTTGGACACTCTCAGGGCTGGGGCAGCCACAGCTTCTCTGGGCAGGCTGTGTCTGGGTGTCATTAAACACCAAGACATTGTCTGTGCCCAAAGCCTGAACACCAGGAGAAGGTCAAGAACATGGAAAACCACGAGATGCCCTGAGGTGCCTGAGAGGCCCCTCAACCTCTGCAATGGCCATGGCTCTGAAATAAATCGATTTATTGGCAGCTCCTGAAGCTCCTGAACTCCAGGGGGTTACACACCACCAGCCCCATGGCAGCAACAGGGCTGTGGGTGCTGAGGAGGTTTTAAGAGAAAGAGCAACTTTTTGGCTTTTCTTTCTTTGTCCTATTCTGTCGAGTCATCCCCTAAACCTGCTGCTCTGACACAGCAGCCCCTGTAAAAACAGGCCTTTACCCAAGAACAAGGATCTTTAAGAAAAATCTTCCTTGGGTCTATTTGCAAATCACAAAACTGAATATGATTTTTTAAATCATTTCACATGTGGGGGTTTGATAATATTTTCATTTTTCTGTCTCCAGAGATGCATTTCACAAGGAACCCATTCCTGGGACACGTCCCCACCTGCCTGACCCCCTCTCCCCATGACATGGCATTTTTCCCCAACAGAAGCCCAGGCTTCCCCCTCCACCCATCCCACCCACCCACTGAAATCCTGCACACCACAGCTTCCAGCTCAAGTTTGGAGCCAGTTTTGCCCACACCAAACACCCCGAGGGCTGCTCTGCCCCCGGTGCCCCCAAAGCAGGGGCTGGTGCCCACCTGCCTCTCCACCCCAAGAACCAGTGGAGTGTCTCACCCCCAGCTCGAGGTCCATCACCCTCACCTTGCAGGGTCCTGGCGTGCAGGGGCTCAGCATCCCGGGCTCCAGGGGAAATTGGGGGAAAAATTAAAAATAAAAAAAATCAAAGCACCAAATCCCCCCAAACCTCAACGCCCCAGTCCAGCCTGGTGCTCTGAGGGTTTGTGTGGCTGCGAGGGCTCGGAACAAAGTTGTGTGTGGAGGGGGAGGAGGTGATTGACAGTCAGTGCTGAGGCTCATCCCTCACCTTGGGGCTGATTGGCCGCCTGCTGACATCCCCGAGCTGCACTTTTTAATAGACGCTTTGGGATGATCTACGGCCGAAAGGCTTGCAGAGGTGTGTTCCTGACAAGCCCCAAAGTCACCCCCACCACGGACTTGGCTTCACTTTTGATTTTTTTCCCCTTTTTTTTTTTTTCCTGGCGAGGAGGGGGATTCTTCATTCTGGCACTTCATGTTTTGCTGAAAACTTCGCGGAGATTTTCCCCTCGCACCCGCCTGGACTGATGGATTACCACCTGCTTGGACTAATTCTGTCTTTTCTCTTCAATGGCACAAAGGTCTTAGCCGGGTACCCAATTTGGTGGTAAGATTTCTTCCTCCCCCCCGCCCTTCCCTCTTCCTATGATTGATTAAGGAATTAATTAATTATTAGCCATGGGGGCTGTGTGGACGCGTGTTCCCTTTCACCCCTGGCCCTGCTGAGCCCGTTGATTCTGAGCATAATTTCTTTGGATTTGACCCGCGATTAATGAAAGGAATCCAAAGTTTGGGGGTTATTTTGCGAGGGTTTCCCCTTGCACAAATGGAGGCTTCCCCACCACTCTTAATTTCTCCATTTTCGGCACCGGAGCCCCAGGCTCTGGTTGAGCGGGGAAAGGATGCGGGTTTGTGTCCTTGTGCAATGGGAATTTTGCCTCTTGCACAACTCTGGCACGGGGATTTTCTCCCTTTCCATTAAACTGTGATTGTGTCCTTTTTTTAAAAAAAAAAAATAATAATTTAATTCTATTTTCATTTTGGCTGCTGCGTTTTTTGGACTTCTTTCTCTTCTTTTGTTGTATTCTGTCATGTGAATTTAGTCCGGCAAATAAGCCGAGAACACAAATGGCACCTGAGAAAATATTCCTTAGGAAAATTCCTCAAAGATGGATTTTGCTCATTTTAATTAGGGACATGACACTAATTTCCTTGCACCAACAGCAAAAATAATTTTTAAAAGAATTGGTTATTTCTTAGAATGTGGCTGATAAGTAACGTGAGTTACTTATTTAAAAATAAATATAACCCCATAGAAATCAATACATTAACAAAATGTAATTGGAAGCACTTTAGAACAAAAAATATCGAATAAAACATTTTGGGTGGTTTAGACCCAGCAGACAGCGAGTTGCATAAGAGAATATTTCGGTTAATTTTTCCCTTTATGTCGTATTTCTTGTTGGAATCTCTCTCCTTAAGTTCCTGTGTGTGCCAGGTAGGGCTGGGAGCCTGAGGATCCTCAGGGCAAGGAGGGAGAGAGTGGAATTTGGGGCTCCTGAGATTCTTGGGGGTTTGTTTGCCCTTCCAGAAAAGTCTCTTTTTTTGTGACTGAATTAGAGCCTTTCAGTGACAACATGGAGATGGCAAGAAGTAGGTGGGAGTGAACTTGGGAATGGACTGCCATGGCTGGGAATATTTAGGAATCAGGAGGGAAAAGATGCCTTTTTTTTGTTGTTGTTTTCTTTTTCAATAATCCATTTTATTACCGTGGGCTTTGGGAATGAAAATGTGCCATTCCAGTGGAGAAAGCCTGAGAACACAATGAGAAGTGCCCTCTCAGGAAGCGTTTCAAAGCTCGGCAGGTTCATGAAATGGCTAAATCACAGCAGGTTTTCCTGGAGAATTAAATGATTTCCTCGCCCCAAGCGTGGCTGCCGAACTCAGCCTGGGGCAGGAGAGGCTCCTGAAACACAGACAGCAGCACTTTGATCCCTTCTTCCATCCCTTGTGTCCCCTCCATCCCTTCCATCCCTCCCATCCCTCCCATCCCTCCCATCCCTTCCATCTCTCCCAT
>WBMV01003390.1:0-24533 GCA_013396655.1 Campylorhamphus procurvoides | reverse complement strand
CCTTCCATCTCCCCCATCCCTCCCACCCCTCCCATCCCTTCCATCCCTCCCATCCTCCCATCCCTTCCATCCCTCCCATCCCTTCCATCCCTCCCATCCCTTCCATCCCTTCCATCCCCTGTATCCTCGCTGTGTGCAGTGGGTGGTGGGACAGGTCTCCTCTGCAGGGCTGGGTTGAGGGCACCAAGCCCTGGCTGTGCCAGCAGCTCTCCCAGGGCTCCCCCAGCTCCTGACCTGCCCCAGCCTCTGACAGAAATCAGGGTTCAAACCCGAATCAAGGAGGGGTTTGACTCTCTGAGTCAGGAACTGAAACCTTCTTGACCAAAAGGTCTGCGAAGCAAAAAATGTCCCCGTGAGCAAAATGTCTGTCCCTGTTTTTGGGAGAAAAGGCTGCACAGGTGTCTGCGCCAAGCCCTCACCTTCCCCAAACCCCCCCGAGTTCACCCAAAAATGAACAATACAGGGATGTCCGACACAGACACAGAGCATGGCAGAATCCACGGGAAAGGAGGGAGGTGAACGCGCTCTCCTTGGAATTTCAGTCACCAGATCCAGGGTTTGTGTGTTTTTTGGAGATTCTGGCAGCACCAAAAGTCTCTGCTGTGCTGGAGGGGTGTGGGGAGATGCCCCTTGTAGGGCTGAGCTTGCAAATGCTGTGGGGTTTTAGGGGTTTGTGAAGGCTGAAGGAGCAGGAGGGCAGAAATATCTGGACCAGAGCTCAGGAGAGACAAAGCTTCCCACAGCACGGGAATGAAATGTCCCCTTTGGTCCCACTGGAGGCTTCCAATATCTGCTTTGGGCAGCTGGGGTTGTAGTGGGCTCTGCTATGGTGTGATAGATACTCTTAAAAAAACATCCTTTTCCAATTGTCTTCCTGATCCTCTGATCCACAGGGGGGCACAGAGCAGCCTTTGGGGGCTGAGGCTCCATTGCAGAGTTCAGCATGTCCCAAAACAGGGGGAGGGAAGCAAAGATGGGGCTCAGCATCAGCCCAGCGCCCTGTGCTGGAGCTCTGCACCCCTCGGGGCCAGGCTGGGCTGGGGATCACCTGGGCTTGCCCATCCTCACCTAAATGGGAGCCCTTCAGGAGGACTGGTCACCTGGCAGGGCCCAGGGATGCTGAGAGGGTCCCTGTCCTGCTGGGACAGCCCCTCGGGGTGTTCTCCTGCTCTACAGGGGAGGTTTGGGCAGCAACAGCAAAACAGATCATTTCTGCTGCGGGACATAAACAGGAAAAATGTTTATTTCTCTGGTGAGGAGAACATGCCCAGGGAAAAGAAGGGTCATAAGAACACAGTCTCAGCACCTTGTGAGTGGCTTTGGGGTGGCTGCTCCAGACAATGCCAAGGACAGTATCAGTGACAGGGATATGGAAGGAATAAAGGCAAGAGATGGAGCTGCTGAGGGGTTGGGGAGCTGCATTTTATTTATTGAAGGGCTGGGGAAGGATGTGGCCATGTGGTCACATTGTCTGGTGGGAGGGGAGCCCACCTGCAGCCCTCCAGCTCCTCACCATCACATCAGGGCTGGGTCCTGCCCTGGCCTCGATGGGGAAGGTCCTTACACAGGGCAGGGGGGTCACACCCTCATAGCTGGGTGCAGGGTACAGTGTGGGGGGATGCAAAGGGCACAGTGTGGGGGGATGGCACCCAAAGGGAAGGATTTTGGGGTGCACATCTGGGTCTTGGTGTCCAGACTCACTGGTGGCAGTGGGATGGTGGAGCTGCCAAACTGCAGAGCCAAGGTGGGGGTTTCAGACCAGCCTGTTGTTGGCAGCCCCCTGACACCTCCCTGTCCCCCCAAACCAGCTCTGAGTGAGGTCCAGACTGGCACAGGCTGGGGGTGCAACCTTCAGTGAGCTGGGGAGGTATTTTGACACAGGTCCAAGCCTTCTTCACATGCTCCCATCCTCTTACAGCAGAGCAAAGGAACAAATGGGGCACAGATGGGAAAAGGTCAGTTAAATGCTGGCTGGGGGAGTGCTGACAGGAGGAGCTGAGGCCAACAAAGCTTCCTCAGATGCGTGTCCAAGTCTTGGGCTGTCTGGGTTAGTGCAGCTGAAAGAGAGGCAGAGGAGGAAGAGATGGGGAGATGTGGAGAGGCCCTGGAGACCAGGACTGCTGCTCACCCTGACCCTCAGGATGGAGGCAAAGTGGGCAGCAGGGCCATGGCTGGCACCCCTGACCCACAGGAAAGAGCCAGGGGTCATGCCAAGAGCCTTCTTAGGGACCAACAGGAGCGATGGGGGTGGCAGCAACAACACCTGCAGTCCTTTTTAATCCCAAATTCCCTGATGACACAAGGGATGGCAGGACATGTCTGAGTCACTGGGGTTGAGGGGATCAAGGTATGACAGGCAGGTCAATGTTGTGTATGGACAGACTGGTGGGTGGGCCCAGAGCTTTTCTGGGAGAGTTCAGGTGGAAATCCAGCCCATGGCCAGAGCTGTGTCAGTGCAGGCCAGCAGAGAGGTTGTGGCCCAGGAAATATCTAGAAATTGATCCCAGATTCTGATACATGTGCAGGGACTGAAGAGGAGAATCAGAGAGACAATTCCACTCATGAACTGAGAAGAAACACCAAATTCTCTCCTCTTCCATGGACATAATTCCCTAAAATGTCCTGAACACCTCTGGTGTGCCACCAGCCTGGAGAAAGGAGAAAGATTTTGAGTTATTAGTGTAAACAGGGAGTAAAAGATTCAGCCCCCCTCCTCTGACCATTGCTCAGGACTTGGCATCAGTGGGTCACTGCCCAAAACTCCCCATCCCACTGCCCTCTCTCTAAGCAGATGACTCAACAACTGCAAGAATGGCTTTGTCCATTATAAGTTATTCAATTTTATTTCTATCCCTCAGGAATGTTTTTTGGGGGATCTGGAGGCTCTGGCAGCTGGCTGAGGATCCCAGTGGCCTTGGGCCCTGAGACAGAGGCAGAGGGGAACTTCAAAAACATGTTCTCACTAGTCCCAGAGCAGCTTCCTCACAGGGGAAAAGGTGTGTGTGAGAACCCTCTGTAGCTGCAGTCTGAGGTGACACGTCCCTGGTGTCCTTCAGCTCTTGCTGGAACTAATGGGAGGTCTCATCCTCTTGGCACTGTTGGGTTTCCCATTCTCTGGAGGTTCAAAGCATTCCTCTCCTGCAGGCTGTGTCCTGGCAGAGGCACAGGGCTCTCACTGCTTTCTTCCAAGGGGGTCCAAGGGGGTCCAACTGCAGTGCAGACCTTGGGGGTCCCCTCCAGCTCTGGATGTGCTGAGACTCCATGGAAATGGCTGAGGTGGTGCTGGAGGGGGGCAGAGATGGAGCTCATGGCTCGTGTTGTGCAAGGCCAGAGAGGCTGCCCTGGTCCCCACACCAGAGCACCCCCACCAGAGCCTGAGCTGGCACAGGGAGCTCTGAACAGGGGGAGCTGGTGCCTAAAGCACATGTCACCCCCTGCCAGGGCTGCAGGAGGGGTGTCATCCCCCCCAGTGATGGGTGGGTGCCACTGCTGACCCTCAGAGTGTCACAGCCAGGGCTGCAGGAGGGGTGTCATCCCCCCCAGTGATGGGTGGGTGCCACTGCTGACCCTCAGGGTGTCATAGCCCAGTGCCAGGGCTGCTGGAGGGGTGTCATCCCCCCCAGTGATGGGTGGGTGTCTCTGCTGACCCTCAGGGTGTCATAGCCCAGTGCCAGGGCTGCTGGAGGGGTGTCATCCCCCCCAGTGATGGGTGGGTGTCTCTGCTGACCCTCAGGGTGTCACAGCCCAGTGCCAGGGCTGCAGGAGGGGTGTCATCCTCCCAGTGATGGGTGGGTGCCACTGCTGACCCTCAGGGTGTCACAGCCAGGGCTGCAGGAGGATCTGCCTGGGGACTGCAGGGAGGGCAGGGGGAGCGAGGAGAGGTGCTGGGGGGACCTGTGGCTGCTCATGAAAACTGCTGTCAGCAACTACTGACCACAAGTGTTCAGGATCTGATGGGTTTAAAGGGGTTTGTGGTTTTAAAGGTTTTCTTCAGCATTTTCCACAGCCAGGCATGGCCTGTGGGAATCTGTCTCACCACGCTGCCAACAGGGATGGGTGGTCTGTGCCAGGAAAGCAAGACCTTTTCAAGCTGGAGTTCTGCTCCATCCCCTGTCCTGAGCTCAGGCACACATGGGCAGCACTGCCCATTGCCAGGGCAGACACTCCAGGGGTGCAGAGCCTTGTGGAGCCCAGCACGCCCTGGGGCTTGGCAGAGGGTTCCCAGGGCCAGGTGGCATCTCCTGCTGGTTTCCTCCTGCCCTGAAGAGAATCCCAGAATAATCTGGGCTGGAAAGGACCCCAAAGGTCATCTCATTCCAGCCCTGCCATGGCACAGGCAGTGCAGGGGAGTCCTGAGTTCAGCACCAGCTTCCAAATGCTGCTGGAGCAGCACAGTCCAGAGCAATGAGAGATGTCACATTTCCCTGAATATCAGGGAGTCTCATTCCCTCCAGATCTAACACTCACATCTCCTGGAGTGTCCCAGCAGAGCCTGGAGCCACAGAAGCAGAGGCAGAAGGGCTCTGACTCCCAGAAACACTTACCAGTGCTTCTGCCCCTGAGCCAGAAATCTCTGGTACCATTCTTGTAACTAAATTTGGAAGGAAATTTAAGGGGTCACTGGAGCTTTTAAGAGGCAGTTCAGTTGAAAACTGATTATTCTGCATTTGACTCCTTCATTAAAAGCAGTGTTTGACAAGTGAAGCACCTGCTGAAGGGACCCCTGGAAGAGCACTGGGAGTTCAGGAGACACTTCTGGCCACCTGATACTCTCAGCTCAGGGCTGGCTGGGGCTGCTGGGGAGGTTGGAGGCCACAGACCAGGGAATTCACATGCCAGGTGTCCTACCTGCTGCCTCTCTTCCCCAGAGCTCCCCTTGATGTGGCCAGGAAGGAATTTCAAACCAGCACAGTCAGGCAGGGAACGGTGATGGTGGAATTCCAACAGGAATATGAACTCACAGCTGGCTCATCCCAAACAAACTCAGCTCTGGGCTGGGCTGCACCGGGAGGAGCAGTGTGGGCAGCAGGTGGAGGGGAGTTGGCACCCTCTTTGTGGCACCTGGGGCTCTGGTACTGCTGCTGAGATGTTGAGGTGTGTCTCCCTGCCAGCTCAAGTGGGAGGTGGAATTACTGGAGAGTAGCCAGTGGGTGCTTCTGAGGTGACAAAGATCTGGGGATGTGGCTCACCAGGAAGGGTGGTGGGACCTGGGCTCGTGCAGAGTGGCCAGGAGGAGGCTGAGGGGGTTCAGCACCAGCCTGGGGCTTCTTGGAGGGTTCGTACAGATAGGACAGGGCTGGTCTTTTGTCTCTAGTGCCAAGCAATCCAACAAAGGGCAGGTGCCACACCTTGGGATGTTAAAGGCTCAGCCCTGAGGGGGCCTGAGATGAAGAGGAGCTGTGCTTGAACATTTGCAGGACTGCACAAAGCCCTGGCCACCCTGGGCTGGTGCTGGGGGGTGTCCCACTCTGAGCAGGACCCCCAGGGATCCCCTGAGCCATCCCTTCTGTGACTGGGGTACCCCCTTTGCTGAGGCCAGTGCTACAAGAGATGACCCTCAAGGACCCTTCTAAAACACATGTCCTGGGTTACTCCATCCCCAGTGCACACCTAACAGGGGCAGTGCCTTCCTCAGACCCCCAGCACAGCTGAGCAATGTCCATGGATGTGCAGCCCAAGGGTCCAGTGAACACACAGCCCCACACACCACGAGCCAAGGACAGACCTGGGGGCTCTGCATCCCCCCTGCTCTGCCCTGCACATCACCTGTGCCCAGCTCAGTCACACTCACTGCCACCCCAGACAGGGCAGTCACACTCACTGCCACCCCAGACAGGGCAGTCACACTCACTGCCACCCCAGACAGGGCAGTCACACTCACTGCCACCCCAGCCAGGGCAGTCACCACTCACTGCCACCCCAGGCAGGGCATGGCAGGTCTTTAGCTCGTGTTTCTCACTGCTTCTGTCTTGGTTCAGCTCCTGTAGCTCAGTCACTGCTCTGCTGGTGTGGGAGCCAAGGGCAGGTGCCCCCAGCCCTTCCTCCCTCCCTGCAGGGACAGAGCAGAGTGGGCAGCCTGAGCCCCAGGGGACAGGACTCCAAGTCACTAAATCTGACTTTTAAATTGTACTTTCATCCCTCAGCTGAGACTCCACTGCTGTCCTGGGGGACAAAGGAACACTCCCCCCAGGGATGCTGAGCAGGGTGTCTCTCCCCTGACATTGGTGATGGGGTGTCAGTGGTGCCCATCAGGCCCTTCCACTGCCAGGTCAAACAGTTCAACCTGCTGGGTTTTGTATGGAAAGGCAGGAAAATGTGCAAGCAGCCAGTCTTAAAGACCTAAAAACCAAACATTAACTATGAAATCATAAAGACTAAAGAATGGTACTGTGTACAGAAAACATGCAGATGTGATGCACAGCATTTTCACTTCTCCCTGTCACGTGTCAGGTGACAAATCTCTGCCAATGTCACAGTCCAGGGCTCAGCAGCAGCTCAGCCAGTCCTGCAGAACCCCCCTCAGCACTGAGGCTCAGCCACTCAGTGTGAGCAGGAGGGCAGTGCCCCCCTGGCAGGTATAGAAATGCCCATCAGCAGGGGCAGAGGGGTGCTCTGAGCTCTGTCTCACTGCTGCCACTCTCTGCCACTGTCCATCTGATTGTTGTGCCTTGTGTTGGGCCAAAGTTGTGTCTATGGCAATTTGGCTCAGCTCGAGCCCCTTCTCAGACCTTTGCCAGGCCTGAGTGCAGCATCCTTGGCATGTCTGGTAGGAGTCCTGGCAGCTGCTGGTTGCCCTCTGCCCACTGACCAGCATTTGGCTGTTTTAAATGTGACAGCACATCAAATATGAGCATTAAAATAGAAAGGACCCTGAATTCAGATTCCAGCCACTCCCCAGTGTGGACACATCCACACTCCTTGATGAAAGTCAAGGCCTTTGCTCTTTCAAGAAATACTTCTGAGTAACTTCTGTCATTTTTACATCATTATGAAGCTCATACCAAAAGCTTGTAGAAGATGGATTTGTGGATTTATTCATGTCCATGTGATTATGATCATGTCTTGGGAGACAGAGTGGAACCTGGAAATAAAAATTCAGTGGTCTGATGTTCCTTCTTTGTTTAAGCACAATCCTACTCTCAGTTTCCTGAAGGCAGTGGCTCTAAATGGAGCTTGTGGTGGAAATTGGGCTCAGGCTGGCACAGCTCTGAAAAGTTATGAGCTACATCCCAAAATCCCGATGCACAGCAGGGGAATTGTGCTGGAATGTCTGTCCCAGGAGGGGAGGATCCTGCTCTGTGAAAATCCCCAAGGCACAGAGTGTTCCTGCCTCGGTGTAAGGCAGAGCTCCAGAGAGTCTCAGCTCAGACCTTGGGAGGGATCAAATCTCCTGCCCTCCCTCCTGCCTTGGGAGATGGAGCAGCCAAGGACTCCAGACCAGACCCCTGTTCTTCACTGGCTGTCTCTGGGATGAGACAAATGTGCTGTTCCCCTGCTCCTGTTTTTGGGGTGAGACAAATGTGCTGCTCCCCTGCTCCTGTTTTTGGGGTGAGACAAATGTGCTGTTCCCCTGCTCCTGTTTTTGGGGTGAGACAAATGTGCTGCTCCCCTGCTCCTGTTTTTGGGATGAGACAAATGTGCTGCTCCCCTGCTCCTGCACATGTCCACAGCCTTGTTCTTCAGCTCCCAGTGCCGCTCAGGGGATCAGTCAGAGGGTTTCCTACGGGAAAGATTTCTCAGGAACTTTGGTGTCAAATTTACATATGTCATAAACAGGCAGTTACAGCTCATGTTCCCTAAATTACCTGAAGCTGAATTTTAGCCTCCTGTTGGCACATGTAACCTTCATTTTGCTGACCTGAAGTCCATTTTTAGGATTTACAAATGGAAGTGCTTTAATATTACTGAGGTTTGTAGTTAATACTACAGTGATGCTGGATGCAATGGAGAGGTTTTGATACCAGGATATAATATTTAAGGTTGGTGGGTTGAGGTTCCCAGGATAAAGGCCATGTCTGGATGGAGCATAGGCTGACCAACACTGCTCTGATTAACACTTTGTGCCTTTTTAGCACCCCCTGGGCATTGGGATCTGCAGCTTTTCCTGTGCTAATGCCTGAAAAGAAAGCTTAGAATTACACTTATCTTGAGTCTCCCTCAGCTGTTCCACTCCCGGAGCCCTCTCTTTCTTACCATTTAACTGGGAGTACGGCCAGGACTCCTTAAAAATTCCAAAGGAACCCCAAAACAGGAGGTACCTGTAAAGCACAGGGTGAGACAGTGGTGACTGACAAAGCCACCCCATCTGCCCTGTCCAGCAGTGTCCCCAGCCAGAGTCCTGTCCCCAGCTCAGCCCCAGCACACCCAGGAGGCACAGCCAGGGCTGGGGCAGCTGAGCCAAGAAACACCCCCAGCCCCCCAAGAAAGGAGCTGTGAGCCTTGGCTGGAGGGGCAGGCACTGCCCAGGCCTGAAAATGGAATATCCACCCTGTCCAACAGCCCTGCTGGTCACCAGCACTGCCAGGGCAGCTGCTTCACCACCTCTGGATAACAGAGCCAAAGGCTCTCTTTCCTTTTCTGAAGATAGATTTCCTGATTTGCTAATTTGCTAATTTGTCTTTTTGACAATTTGCTGAACCTGTCTGTTTTTAATTAATCTCACAAATCTAGTCAAGTCTAACTGGCACCTTTCCCAGTCCTTCCACCTTTGAATCAGAAGCTTCCCCTGCTCCCCTCTGGCATCTCATTGGCTCAGGCACATGGGATCTCCTTCCACCTTCTCAACAAATAGGCCCCCCAAGTTTAAAGCAGGAGGGATTCGTGTTAGGGGATAAAAATCTTGATTTTATTTTTGATTCTGATCCCATTTCTATGCCTCATAGTCATCTGCTTTTCCCGCAGTCACTTCCTAGATATTATGAAGACTTATAATTAAGAAATTTGCAGTGATCCTTGAGAAATGTCACAAGAGCTTTGCAGGGCTCTGGTGGAGTCCTGACAAGTGGCACTGAGCTGCTCCCTGCTCCCTCCCTCAGGACATGCCAGCACTTTGCTGCTTCTCTTGCTGACAGGGGCACATTTCCAGCACAGGTTTCACCTGCAGAGGTGCCAAATGAGCCCCTTCCAGTTTGATTCCTTGGAAAGAGGTGGCAGAGCAGGACAATGGTCTCAGCTGAGGTGACTCCCATCACTGTCTGTACAACCCAGCTGGGACCAGCTTGTCCTGGACCTTACAGAATTGTCTGTTTTCTTGCAGGAGTTCCCATTTCAGCCCCCAGCCCAGATTTCAGCTCTCAGCTCTGCAATTCCCTCCTCACTGATTCTCCAATAAGCACTTCCCACCACTGCTGGTGCTTTCAATACTTTGGGGTTTGGGGGGTTTCTTTTGTTTTCACTGTTGCAAAAGATTTCACTTGTCTTTTTAAATTCCCACTGATTATTGCATGACGTGCTCTGGCCTCATTAGGTTTGGGAACAAGCAACTCCCTTTTAGTAAGTTTTTAATGAAACTCCCTGACATGTCTTTGACAAGCAGTTAATGCAGAACACCAAGCCAGGGCTGTCTGGGTATTTTCACTTTTCATTTCAGTTTGCTCTTTTCTTTTTTTCCCAGTAAATCTCCTAAAATAAGATCTCCAGAAGCAACGATCTCATTTGTGGCTCTTGTGGGGCTTGTCCTGCTGCTTCTGTTTGGTCAAGTGAGAACCCTGAAAGGGTCTGGGAGCTGATTTAAGCCCTTACCCAAAGGGAGCCTTTGCCTCAAGCAGTGATGGAGTGTGCAGGGTCATGATTTTGGGGACTGATGTTCTCCCAAAGCCCCTGAAGGAGCCCCCACTGAGTCTGTGGTGTTCTTCTTGAGAGCAGTGACCTCATCCCTTGGTGACAGCCCTTTGCAACCCCCAAGGAGAGAAATGAGAGCTGGGCAAAGGCACCCCAAGGAGAATTGGGAAGAGCCAGACCCCAGGGGGACACACTGGGGACAGCACCATCACCTTCACACTCAGTGCTCTAGTCCTTGAAGTTCTTGAAAACCAAACTTTAATGCCCAGAGGACTCAGATGAGTCTTCCCAGATGTTCAGAAATGCTGTGACTCTGCAGTGCAGATGTTCCCAGGCTGAGGCAGATGTGCATTGCTCTGGTGGTGCCTCCCACATCCCACATCCCACATCCCACACCTGCTGCTGCTGCTCCTCCTTCCTGCACTCAGGAGCTGCTCCTGTTTGTCCAGGGCAGGACACCTGGCCCAAGGGGCTGTAGCTGAATTCCTAACAATATTCCTAACATGGTATCCATGATCTTCATGGTTCAGGAGTTCTGAGTCTCTGCTGTCCAACCCAGCCTGAGGTTCAGTTGTGCTTCTCCCTTAATCCAACATACAGAGAGCTGGGCTGGGAAATGTGGCTTGGGGACAGTGGGGTGGCTTGTCCCTTCACTAGGGTTTGGAGGAGGAAGCACCTGAGTTCTACCTTGAGACCTTGGCTCGAGGTGTGAATTGGCTTTGCTGCTTGTGTGGAACCCACATGCAAACTGAAAAATCAACTTTCTCCTGTGGTTTTGGCTGTTGGGAATTCAAGGTTTGCTGGTGACCCATGAGAAATGAACAACTGAGTGGGAAAAACCCTCCACTGAGCACTGGAACGACTTACACTGGAAAACTTCTGCAGGGAAGCAGTTTCAAAGAACATTTGCTTTGGGGTTGTGTTTTTAGTCTTTGTTTCTGGAGTCATATCAGGCTCCAGGAATAGGTTTTGCCTGGCCTTGCACATTGTCTCACCTGATAGAGGCTCCCCATCCCTCTACCAAGTTCCTCAGGCTGCTTTGAGCTCACTTGTGCTCAATGGAGCTGCTGTGGGCCAGAAAAAAAAAAGCCAGATCCCCAAGAATTAAAAAGAAGAAATTTCTCAACAATAATCAAACCTGCAAGGAAAGGTTGAATTTTTCAGATTGACACTTCTCTATTCCTGGCCAAGAACTCTGGGGGGAAAGATATTTCCCATGACTCCAGATCAGATTTGCTGTTAAAAATTATGGAAAAGGTATTTTTTGTCATTGTTGTCTCTCATTTGCCCAGATTTTTGGGGCCATGCTGGACAGATGAAGGAAAGGTCTGTTAGAAGCTGTGCTGGATTTTTGCTCTGAGCAGAAAGCATCAGTATGTCACCATTTTGGTCATTATTTTTTATTATTGCTCCCCAAGGTCTGTTTGCAACCTGATCTTTGCATTTCCCAAAATGGTTCTATAAAATGAGGAAGGCACAGCAACTACCCATGAGGAACAAGGGAATAGAAGGACTGAATAACTTCAGATGAAGAGGCAATAGCGAGGTTTGTCACTTGGAGAAAGGCAACCTCCAAGGGAACACAGGACAGACCTTGCAGACCAGGAATGATGATGAGTGTGGTGAGGAAAAGTTTGTTGCTCAGGCCATAAGAACCTGCTGTGGGTTAAGCCAGGGGGGCAGCCAAGCACCAAGAGCTGCTTGTTCCCTGCAGGGGGACAGGAGAGACAACCAGGAGAGTCAAAAGAGAAAATTCATGGCTTGAAATAAAGACAGTTTAATAGATAAAGCAAAAGCTGCACACACAAGGAAGGCAAAATAAGGAATTCCTTCAGTACTCCCCATCACAGACAGGTGCTCAGCCTGCTCCAGGAGAGCAGGGCCCCATCACACTCCATGGTTACCTGGGAAGGCAAATTTAATTCCAAACATCCTCCTTCCCCAGCTTTTGGGGGAGTTGGTCATTTGTCATACAAGGCACCTGTTCAGAGTGAGCCACCTCCCCTGGGAAGTCTCCAAAATTCTCCCTTCTCCCCAGGCACAGAAGCACAGGATGGGTCAGGCTGGAAGGGACCACAGAGGTCCAAATTCCCTGTTCAAGCAGGGCCAGCCCAGAGCACGTGGCACAGGGTTGTGTCCAGATGGTTCTGGAATATCTGCAGTGAGGAAACTCCACACCCTTCTTGGGCAACCTGTTCAGGGCTGGGTCAGTGCCCAGCAAAGAAGTTCTTCCTCCTGTCCAGGTGGCACTTGCTGGGCATCAGTTCCTGCCCCTCCCTCCTGTGCCAGGGCTGGGCCCCCCAAGCAGAGCCTGGTCCCTGCTCTGCCCCCTCCCTGCAGGCACTGCCACCCCTGGGGAGTCCCCTCTCAGTGTCCCCTCTGGAGGCTGAACAGCCCCAGCTCCCTCAGCCTGTGCTGCTCCCAGAGATGCTCCATTCCTTGGGCATCTTTGTCCCCTTCCACTGGACCAAGAGCTCCATGTCCCTGCTGTGCTGAGGAGCCAGAGCTGGTCCCAGCCCTGCAGATGTGGCTCCCAGGGCTGGGCAGAGGGGCAGGACCCCCTCTCTGAGCTGCTGGGAATGCTCTTCTGAAGCTCCCCAGGATCCCAGTGGCCTCCTTGGCTCCCAGGACACACTGCTGCTCAGGGACAGCAGGTTGTCCATGGTCACCTCCAGCATTTCTGGGTCACCAGGGATTCCACTGAAGCCCATGAGGAGTGAGATCCACAGTGTCAGGTGTGGGATGCATCAAGGGAACCCTCCCTTTGAATATCCAGCCCAGCCCCTCCCTCGAGGTGCCAAGAGGAGCTGTGCTCCAGGGCCAACCACCCCTGAGGGGTCTCAGCTCCCTCCATGTGCTGGTGATCCCCTTCTTTTCTTCCTCCTTCTCTGGGGAGTGTGAAGCACATTTCTCACATCTTTTCCTGTCTGGACTGGCCCAAAGACTCCCACATGAGCTGCCTCCTGTTTAATTCATTCCAAAGCTGATTGCTGCTGCTCAAGGGAATTATTGACCCTTGGGACTGAAATTATCTGAGGGAAGTGTGTAATTAGGCTGGGGGACATGTTCCCAGGGAGAACTGCAGGGGCTAAAATAGCAGAGGGTAAGAAAATCCTCGAGTATCACTTCGGTCACAGTCCTGAGACAGGATAGTCCAGAGCCAGCCTTAACTCAGGGCATCCCACAGCCCATCCCTGCTGAACATGCACAGACAGGGCAAAGCCACCTCTCACCTTGCCTTGTTTCTCCTGGTGCTTCCCAAGGGAGCTGAGATCACCTGGGAAGGAGGCAGAGCCCCATCCACACTGACTTTGGGGCACACCCAGTCTGCCACATGGGTCAGGATGTTCTGCACTATTCATGGCAGTTTGTGCCTCACACCTTTCTGGAGCCCAGAACCCTCCACTCCAGGTGCTTTGCTCTCCATGGAAAGAGGAGAGCAGCATCCAGTAGGAAAGAGGCCTCATTTTTCACCCCGAGAAACCACCAGGACTAATTCTAGATCTGCTTTCCAGAAGACTCAATTTGGTTTTTCTGTGTGGGATCTGATATAAAACAGTTTAAGATCCAGTTCCTCCAGTTGACACAGAACCACTTCCTTAGTCTTGGCCTCAGTGCCCAGGAGGGGCAGCCCAAGTGCCCATGGTCCCCACTGTCCCCCCTAAGCTGTGACAGGAGCAGAACCAGCCCTGGTGCTGCAATCCTGGTCTCAGGGCACAGGGAAGGGCTCTCCCAAGATGCAGCCCAGGCATCCCTCCTGGGTCACACCCCAAGTGTGGGACAGCTGGGTGGATGTGGCCGTCCCCATCCATGGTTCTGTAACATCTGAGCTTTGAGGAGCTGCTTTTCCATGCCAAAGTCTGGGATTCATTGGGGTGGTTTCCAGACAGTTGGCACTTACTGAGGTCAGTCACCACCTCCAAAGGGACACCCCAAACTGGAGCCATGTGGAGAGGGCTTGGCTGCCCAGGGGAGTGTGACAGTGGGGTGTCCCTGGCCAAAGGGGGAGGCATCTCTTCCTTCCCTTGATCTCTGTGATGCCCCGTTGTGGCTTGAGTGTCCTGTCATCTCCCCTTTGGTAGGAAAGTTTTCCTTCCCTCAGTGCCAGGTTTGGGGAAGGAGGCAGGAAAGGAAGGTGAATCCAAGTGTTGGGAATGGCTCCCAGGTTGGGAGGTGAGGTGGCCTTGGTCACACACAGGGCACAGACAGAGGCAGCCCTGTCAGGACCCACCGACCTGGAGGGAGAGTCCCCAAACAAGTCTCAGCATCTCCCTTTGGAGGAAAGGTTTTCCAGTGCTGAAAATCTTGCTGTATTTATTGAGGTCACAGCCCAGGAGTCTGAATTTGCGTATGCAAATCATATGCATTTATGTAAATTCCTGGTGGAATAATATTATCCCAGTCCCTGCAGAATAGATCCTCTGCCATGGCAAATCCCTTGATTGTGTTTTCCAAACTGAGGGTGACATTGCTTTGACCAGGCATTGCTGAACATAACATTTCTATCTGCTGCAGGGAACAATGGGGAGCCCCTTCTGGGCACACACCCCTGTCAGCAGCTCCAGCCCCCAGCCCTGCCTCCTACCCCCCAACCCTCCCTCCCAGCCTCGGCTGGCACAGAACTGGGAGCCAAGCCGTGGGTGATGCCAAGACAAAGCGGTGGGAGCAGATGCCAAATCACTTTCAGGCCCATGACAGAGCCCTGAGTCACCCAAAGTGGAGCAGCTCTCCCAGAGTGGGCTCATCTTACAAAAGTGCTGTTGCTGCAGCAACACTAATCCAGAGGGCAGGGAGATGATGGGAGGGATGCAACACCCTCCCCATGCTCAGACAAGGGGAATTGCACTCACCCAGAGGCATCTGCTCGCTCTGTTAGGAGGCCCTTTGTGTGGGGACTTCTCAGCAAAGGGTCCTGCCTGGGAGGGAACAAGTCTGGGTGCAGGTGAAGGGCTCAGGTCTGACTGTCCCTGCTCTCTCCCATAAACCAAGGGAGATGGGATCTGACAGAGCTCCCTGCCAGAGCTGTCTGGGCTGAATTCTGCTGCTCCACAAGGTCTCAAATGGACTGTGCCTCACACCCAGCCTGCCCTGAGGAGCACTTGGGTCCTCAACCCAGTTCCTCCCTGGCTCGTGTCACCAGCAGGCTCCAAGGCCACCAGTGTCCCTCTCTGCACTCCCCTCCTGTCCTGCTGCACTCCAGGGAATCACAGAATGCCCTGAGTTGGAAGAGACTCTCAGGGATCATGAAGTCAGGACACCCCAAAAATCCCACCCTGTTCCTGTCCAAAAGCTCCTTGAGCTCTACAAGGTTGGTTGGACACAGCAAAGCAGAGGTGGGGGTGACATGAGCAGGGATAGTTAAAATCACAATATGAGGGTTGCAATGAGCAACAGAACAAAGGGAAGGGGGAAAGTCCAGGGGTGAGAGGTTTATGGAGGAAGAAATTTGTGACCAAACAAAGGGAGTGTGAATGTGAGACATTTTTGGGATGACGCTTTCTCTGGTCAGGAAGATAATGGTTTTTGGGGTGGGATTTTTGACAGCTAATGTCAGGTCATACAACCCAAATTGGAAATGAGAGGCTTTCTGGGCCAGGTGTTAAAAGTTTGAGATTTGGGACTCGACAATTCCCATCTCAGTCCTGACCAGGAGGACACAGGAAGGAAAGAGCAGAAATGAGAGCTGGAGAGGGGAGTGAGAGGAACTGCCCTCCCAGTGACACTGGCTGCAGACAGAGGTGGCACATCCAGCCCCAGAGTGCCCAGGACCGTGTCCAGCTGGGTTGGGAGGGTCTCCAAGGATGAGGTCCCCTAGGAAACTTATTCCAGTTTGTTCTCATTGCCCCTTGTCCTGTCTCTGGATACCAGTCTGGCTGAAGCTTCTCCACTCTTTCCCACCAGTGATTTACACACATTGGCCACATCTCTCCATGGATTTCTTTTCTCCTGTCTCCACAGTTCCAGCTCTCCCAGTCTCTTGTCTGTCAGATGCTCCAGCCCCAAAACGTCCTTGCTCCTCCACCAGCTGCACAGACATTTCCCAGCCCCACAGGGCACTGAGGAGAGCTTTCAAAGGATCCTTAGAGCTCTTACCTGCCCACACAACACTAGGCTTGCAATGCAGGGCTAAGTGCTCACCTGGTGGACTCCTGTATCTCCACTCATTCCAGTCTCATCCCCTCAACTTGTTCTCATTCAAGCAGAAAACCCCCTCGTTGCCCAGAAGAGCAAATACCATTTCACTTCCCTTCCCAATTCAGCAGCACAAACATCTGTGTGTGCAGAGAAGGAGGTCCTGGGGGTCCTGGTGGTGCTTCCAGCAGCACAAACATCTGTGTGTGCAGAGAAGGAGGTCCTGGGGGTTCTGGTGGTGCTTCCAGCAGCAGTGAGAGCAGCTCAGCCTGGGGGAGCCTGTTCACTGCCATCATTAGTTCTGTCCTAGTCCCACCCCACCTGAGCACAGGCTGTGACATTCAAGGCTTCCAGAACAGCCTCTCTTCATTGCTCTCGAAATACCAGGCAGGCTGGGGGTTCTCACAGGGCATTGCTATGGGGAAGGTCCCTGTTCCTGGACCAGAAACATCACTTGGCTTTTCCAACAGCATGTTGGCTTTGGTTTCCTGCTTTTTCAGAAGATAATGCACCTTCACATTGGTGGTTTCAGCCTCATCCCCCTCTGGTGGGGATGGAGAGTCAGGAAGGGCCATCTGGGATGGATGTGTGGGCACAGCTGAGGTCCCAGTGCCCAGCCCCATGTCTGGACTGCAGAGCAGAGAACCACACCTGAGCTGAATAGGTACAACAGGCCAGTGGATCGTGTCCTAAAAGTGTCATTGTCTCCATTTGTTACAAAAGGAGCCTGAGTGATGAGCTTAGGTGGGAGGGTTCCCTAAGCCATCCTAAATGGATTGATGCGGGTGGGTCACCCTCCATTCTCATGGAAAAATGGGAAGTGACCTCCCCCAGGTGCCTGTTCTGTGTTGAGTGGAGGAGGAACCAGCCCAACCAGAGACCAGAGTTTGGAGGGGAACCTCCCTTTGTGTGAGCCCCACAGCCACTCTCAGCGTGGGGAGCACACCAGGCCCTGCAGTGCTGTTGAATCATGACAGAGGATAATTTGGGTTGAAAGCATCATCTGCTGCTCTGTTTTCTGGAGGGACAGCTCAGAGCAGCCCCCTGACCATCGTGGTGGTCTCCTCTGGACTCCCACCTGTCTGCCCATGTCTTGCCTGTCCCAGGGAGCCCCAAACTGGACATGGGAATCCACAAATGCTGAGTGGAGGGGAAGAATCACATCCCTCCCATTCCCATCTTGCTGCTGCAGCCCCAGGAGGCCACTGGCCTTTTCTCCTTCATTGACACAAGGGACTCCAGTTCCTTTGCCCACCAGGATCCTCAAGTCCCTTTCTGCCCAGTGAGTCAGCCCCAGCCTGTCCTCTTGCCTGGGGCTGGCCCACCCTGAGGACACCCCTTGCCTTTGCTTTCCTTGAGGTTCAGGAGGTCCATGGAACTGTTCAAGACCAGGTTGGACAGGGCTTGGAGCGACCTACTCTAGTGGAAAGTGCCCTGCTCATGGCAGGGGCTGGAATTAGATGATCTTTAAGGTCCCTTCCAACCCAAACCAGCCTGTGATTCCATGGTTCTAATTATGCCTCTGAAACGAGCTGCTGGCAGGGAGGGGATTATCTTCTAATTACACTGTGTGATTGAAATTCCTGTGCACAAGTCATTTAACAACCAGCCAATATCTTGGTCGTCCTTCTGTCTCTTCCTTCTGTGCTTGACACAAGCCTCTGAATCTCATTATTTCTTTTACTATCAGGACTTTTAGAATCAACTGAGATTTCCAGCCACAGCTACATCATCTTTCATACCTTTTGGTGCCAGAGCCCAGCAAGAAGCAACACTCTTCTGAGGAATCGATGCTGGCCAATGAGTAATTCTGTGTGATGAGTTTTATTTATACAACAAGAAACATCCTGGGGATCAGAAAGTCATTTTCTTTTACTTAAGATTCTCTTCACTCAAAAAAACAGAAAGCAACAAAAAAACCCCACCAGGAATTTAGCACAGGTGACAGAACTCCCTGCCCAGGATGTCATTTGGCCTCAGTCCTTCCTCAGTTGCCATGCCCAGTGCCCTGTGAGGAACAAGTGGCTGCTTTTCTGGAAGGGTCTGCCTCAGATGTGCACCAGCCCCAGGGATGAGCTGCTGCTCCAGCACATCCACAGGCCTGGGTAGCTCTTCCAAGAGCTCAGGCAGCTCCCAGCCAAATCCTCCTGGCTCCACGTGGTCCCTGAGCTGAGGGGAGACAACGAACGTGCTGATCTAAGAGATGCTGATCTGCTCTCCGAAGGGCTTTGTCCAGCAGGAAAAAGGCCAGGAAGGGCATGCAGGGCCAGCTTCAGCCTGGGGACACACATGTCCAGGGGTCTGGAGGGACAGGACAAGGGGCAATGGCTTGGAATGGAAAGAGAGGAGGGCTAGATGGGATATTGGGAAGGAATTCCCCTGGCAGGGTGGGCAGGCCCTGGCACAGGTTGCCCAGAGAAGCTGTGGCTGCCCCAGCCCTGGAAGTGTCCAGGGCCAGGTAGGACAGGGCTTGGAGCACCCTGGGCTGGTGGGAGGTGTCCCTGCCCATGGCAGGGGGTGGCACTGGGTGGGCTTTGAGGTCCTTCCAACCCAACCCATTCTGGGATTCCATGATATAGTCCTGTAAACACCTACCAAGGGGCTGCAGAGCACACCTGGCAGGGCTGGGGCCTGAGGGAGGCAGAGGGTGTGCAGGAACCCTCGGACAGATCAGTGCAATGGCCCAGGTTTGGCCCAGGGATGCCACACTTGGAGCTCCTGAAGGTGCCCAGCCTGATGTGCAGAACAGTCAGAATTTGTTTCTGCTCTTGAGCCATCAGGACTCCAAACCCAGGTGGGAGAGTGGAAAAGGTGCTGAGGGGGCAGACACTGCAGGGCATGGGAGGGACCAGCCATCACCTGGGGTGGTGGGAGCAGCTCCCAGGTTCCCATGGTGTTTGGGGACTGGGGATGTTTCTGCAGCAGGAGCAGCAGAGAGAGTGCTTAGAAATGTTTAAAGCTAATTTCTTTTAAAAGTTTGTTTGGATCAGAAAGAAAGAGAGCAGATCCAGCAGAGGATGTGGAAAAACAAACCTGCAGGGGACAGAGGGACGTTCCTCAGTGCTCTGTGGGTTTAGGGAATGCTGCAGCACCTCATGGGAGGGGTCAGCACAGCCAGCCTGGGGCACTCAGTGTCCTTCTGTGTCCCCTGCCTGGGGGACCCTGGGGTGCCTGGGGGCTCTGCAGGGACCAGAAGGTTATTGCAAATTACTGGTTTGGCTCAAACCCCTTCTGTGCAGAACTCCTGTGTCCTGCCATGTGCACCCCCTGAAAACTCCAGGGCACCTCACTGAAAGCAGACAGAGGAATTTAGGTTTGTAGAGGGGGGAAATAAGGACTACTGCTTTCCCAGAACCCCCCCTTACCCCACAGCTGGATCCCACCCCTGTAGCTCCTGCTTTGCTGTCTCAGCCAGTGCAGTCACTCTCAGTGTGTGCAAAGGGCTCTCCCTCCTCATGAACCCAGAGGGCAGGCAAAGCAAACCTTGCCTGGCTGTGCACTGTGACCACTGACTGATCCTTTCACCCCAAGGGTGAGCAATTCATTTGTAGTGGCTCAAACAGTTCTTTTCAGAAAAGCACAGGCTGGATTTGATGACACTCAGTGTCAGAGAAGCTGCAACAAGTGTGGGACACTGCTCTTTTTCTTTGAGTCTTGTGCCTTTGCATTTCACTGCTCTGAATTCCCACTCACCAGCCATTGTCCTGCCCTCTTCTGCTGGACAGAAAGTCTTAATCTTCCCCTTCTTCTCACTGTAACTAAATAATCTCTCAGAAGTCTTTCCAATAGACTAATCAAACTGTCAACATAAGCCACTGCCTCAGCTCACTGCTATTGCTCCTTTGTCCCCTTTCCATGTTTAACATCCCCTTTACAACAAGGAGGAGGCTTAAACCACTCCAGTTTGTGCACCAAAGGCTGCAGCATCGTGTGCTCCTGCCTGCACAGGCTTGGCCAGAACTCCCTGAAGGAAACAGAAGCACAGAAATATCCTTAATGTGTCCAGGAGGGAAGGTGGAGGCAGCTCTGAGAGCTGAGTAATCCACTGCCAGAATCATGACACTGTCCTCCTTCCCTTAGGGGTCTTATTTAACTCTGCTGGATGGCAGGGAGGTGGTTCCATTCTCCTGGAGATGGCCCTGACTCAGAGCCTGCACCAAGGAAGTCACTGCAGGGCTGGGACACGTCCCATCTGGTGCCAGAGAGGTGGCATTTGTGACCAGGCCGTGCTGTGCCCACGGTGACACTGCAGTCCTGAGTCACTCAATCCATCAGACACCCCACAAAGGGCCCTTTGGTGGGCCAGGCACCACCTCCTCCAGCGTGTCTGGGGCTTTGCTCAGGGCCAGGGACTCCTGAGTCCTCAGAGCCTTTTTTTTCTGGCTGGCAACTCATCTTGGAGCTGCTCACTTCCCACCTCAGCTCCTCCTGCCTCAGTGCTGGGGGACAAGAGGGGCAGTGCCATGGCCAGGGGGAGCAGTGTGGGCAGCAGGGCAGTCCCTGCCAGGTGGTGACCACCAGCACAGCATTCCTGGAGAACTTTGTCCTTTGGCATCGTCCGTTATCCCTTTCCTTTTTAACAGGCATTCCTGACCTTCCCATGCTCCAAACACAACTGCAGTACCCATGAGATGAACTCTGCAGTTGAGATTAGGTGTCCTCTGGGCTGTTACATTTCTTCAGCCCAACTCAGCTGATTTCCACCCAAAAGGCAGCTGATACAGCAAAATCATTGACCCCAATGAGAAGGGGTCAGACCTACAGCCCCATCTCTCCTCCCTTAGGGCCTCCCTGCCAAGCACTCCCCACCCACTCCCAGGGAAGTGTTCCAGGACAGGTTGGATGGGGCCCTGGGCAACCTGCTCTGGTGGGTGGCATCCCTGCCCATGGCAGGGGCTTGGAACAAGATGATCTTTCAGGTGCCTTCCAAGCCAAACCATCCTGTGGTTCTGTGATCTGTTTTGATCAAAGCCGAAATCACTTTGACTTGCTAAATCCTCAGAACCCCAACTCAGCGAAACCAAAGCAGGCAGTGGCCAGGGAACACCTGGGGCTTGTGCAGGGAGGGCAGGTGGGACACCCTGTTTGGTTTGGTGCAGTCCAGCTGCAGCCTGGATTGTCACACTGGGCAGGACTGTGGCCCTGGAGGTGCAGGGATGGGGGACAGGGCTGGCAGGTCCTCTCATGGGAGAGCAGCTCGAGCCATTGCCTGCAGAGCAAAAGGAGATCGGGGGGAAAACAGAACAAAACAGCAAAATCTAATTCAGTTTGTGTGGAAAAAAAATCTCCCTGTAAACCTTCTGGAGGTCTGCCCTTGGTCATCCTTCAGCCAGTTAAACACCCACGTGCACTGCCCTGCCCAGGACTCAAGGGCAGCTTCAGGAGACCTCATCTGAGAAGTCCTTCCCTCATTCTTTGTGGAGTCAGAGGAGCTTTTCTGGAGTGTGATCCCTCTCTGCAGTTCTACATGGACCAGACTAGCTGTGCCCCACTCCTGCCTGCTGCTCTCCCCCACTGACCTGGCAATTCTGGTTCCAGCACCTGGAGTTACAGTGGAGAAGTGAACCTGGTCCCAGTGACAGGAAGGACAGGAGATGCTCTCAGTGAGGTGTCAGGAGTACCCAGGTTAGGAGGAAAGCTAAAGAAATCACTATTTTCTAAAACCCTGATGTGCCAAACATCCTGGACCTTGCAGCCACCTCACCACCCAGGTGAACATTCACCTGACAAAGCCTCTTCTGGTCTTACCCTGCACCTGTTTGCACTGGCAATATTTGTGTTTCCCTAAAATCTTCCACATCAAAGAACTTCAGCTCTTCTGGCAGCAACCCCTGCGAGGCACCAACCCCTCCCAGGGCCCACAGAGTTCCCCATCCAGGTCTCACTGGAATTCAGCCAAAATTAGCGTTAATTGGAGCATCTGGTGCATCTCAGAGTAGGATGTGGGTTCTCCACAGCCCTGTCTGAAGAAGGATCCTTCTCCCAGGGGACAGTGGTCACCTCCAGCCCATCAGAGCACACAAGATGTGAGCAAGTCTCTGCAGACAGGCCAAAGTGGGAATTTGCTGCTTCCAACAGCCACAGCCCCTCGAGTGTGTAAAACTGAGGCTGTTTTCTCCTTGCTGAAGTGCAGTTTGCTCATTTGCCTTGGCAGCAGCCACAGGGCACAGACAGGAGCTGACCCAGGGCAGGAAGGGGCTGTGATTAATTTGGGGTTATCCATCAGTGCCTGTACCTGCTGAGGGACAGGCTCTGCAGCTCTCCCCACTCTCCCAGGAGCTGTGACCTCCCACCATCCTCCTCCTCAGTGCCACGCTGTGTCCTGTCCTCCTCATGCAGCCTCTGACTGCCAGAGGTGACAGTCGTGCCACCAAGGGGACAGATGGCCCCCCTTCTGCCCCAAAGCCAGAGCCTGTGACACCAAGTCACAGCAGTGACCCTCACAGTCTGCAGCCCAACCTTCCCTGGGGCAGAGACACCCCCAGCCCCAGCCCAGGGCAGCAGGGGCTGTGTCCAGCTGATACCCCCAAATTCACATGGATGAGACTCCCCCCACACTGCTGGGCACCTGGGAAGGGAATTCTTCCAAACACCAAAATTAAACTTCCAGGCTGCACTTCCCATTGTTTCCCCTTGATTATGTCATCTGGTAGCACCAGGAAGAGTTGGGTTCCATCCCATCTGTCACTGCCCCAACACCAACACCAACCAGAGGGGACAATGACTGCCCTTGCTGTGCTGACCCCACAGCCCTGGCAGCTGATTTGGGAACTGCTGGATTCAAACAGCCCCTCCACCATGAGTGACTCGTGATAGGAAACAAACAGCCCCCCAAACCCCCACTTAATTTATTCAAAGGCTTAAAAACCGTGCTGGGGTGTGAGGTTAGGGCTGTGTGGAGCAGGGAAATCTTGCTGGTGACACATGGGACAGTGCCCAGCACAGCCAGGGGGAGGGTGGCACAGTCACCTTGGGCAGCATCACTGGCAGGGAAACCTCATGAGTTTGGAGACCTGGGGATCAGGAATGGTTGTGGGATCAGAAACAGCAGCAAATGTGAGGGGTTTAACCCTCCAAGAGCTGGATCATTTCCACCACAGTGACAAAAACACCCTTTGCAGCTGAGCCCCTTCACCTGCTTCTCTGCATTTGCCCTTCCATCCTGAACCCCCAACCTGCCTGAGGCTCTGAGGGGGAGCTCAGCCACCCTCTGCTCCTGCTCAGGGGCACTGCAGCCCCTGCCTGCCCTGGAGCCTGGCACAGAGGGGCTCCCTGGGCACCAAGGGCTCCCTGAGCTCCCTCTGCCTCTTCCAGGGCACAGGGATTCCCATGGGGTGTGTTGGTGAGGCCAGACCCGTGGGGATGGTTCCCACCCAGAAGTCACACAGGCCAGTGCTTGCCAAGGGTCAGGCTTAGGGTTGATCCAGGTGGAGATTTCGGAGGGGCAGTAAGTCAGTTCTTCCTTGGAAAATGAGTCCTTAGTCTGAGAGGGGCATGAGTGAGAACAAGTTTTAACCTCTCAGGTAGACAGGGAAAAGCTCTGGTTCCCAAAGCCTGCGGGTTTGGAATCAGCTTTAGAATTGTGGGTCCTGCCCTGCCATTGCTGGGACATCACTGGGACATCACTGGGACATCACCCTCAGGCACCATGTTTGCACCTCCTGGGCACAGGTGGCACTCAGCCAGGCATCTCCCACGTGTCCTGTGCCCACCCCAACCCCAAGGAGCTCAGTGCAGGAGGATCCTGTGGCTGCTCAACACGTGGGCTCAGCCTGGTCCTGGTGGAGCACCCTGGGATGGACTGACTGACTGACAGACTGACTGACAGACTGACTGACTGACTGTGAGACTCAGCCCAGCAGACTGTGGGGTTTAGCACCCTCTTACCTACCATGAGAGCAGCAGTGATTGTCAGCAAAGCTCAGATATGTGAGATGGCAAATGTGACACTGATTGTTTGATAGGTCAGGGGGAGACTGAAGAAAAAACATTTGAGGTTTAGACAGGAAAATCTGCCCCCACCAACCATGTGTGACTCCAACTGTCAGTGAAACAACCTCATAATGCAAGCCCTGGGTTAATGTGTGGGTTTTGAGTGATGCCTCTCCCCTGCTCCCCTGTCTGCCCCTAAACTTCATTAAACCTGCAGAATCTGGGGGCACCTTTTAGAGGGAATGAGGGAAATCCCATCCCACTGACAATAGGGACAGTTTTTAGAGTGGAGGAAGAAGACAAAGCACAAAAAGGATGCTCCTCTTCAGGAGGGATGTTCCTATTTAGGAGGGATGTTCCTATTTAGGAGGGATGCTCCTCTTTAGGAGGGGTGATCTCTTGTTTTTGCGTGTCCTTTGGCAATTTTTGTTAATGATTCATACAGCAGAATGAGAAATACATAAAATGATGATTAATATTCCCATATATATAATAAACACCCACACTGATCAGGGCAGCCTCCTCCCAACATGACCTTGATGTCTCCATGAGCCTCACCCTGGCTCTTCCCTGCTCTGGCTTTCCCTTCCCATATCACTGCACCCATTAACCTCTTTTCCATTCAAGTCTCCCTGGGCTTAAACTCTCAGAGTTTAAAGCAATCCATCCCCTCTCAGCCTGTCTACAGG